>PVIJ01014901.1:0-38619 GCA_004024925.1 Scalopus aquaticus
TCTCCCCTCCCCCCCTTCTTTCCTGGGAGATGGAAATTTCTTTGTGCTTGGGGTGACTGATTGAATTTTACCTGCGTTAAATTATAGTTGCACATTCTGGTAATTGCAGAGGGCCACACAGAGAAACAAAGCATTGACGCTGTTGTGCTGGGATTTCCCAGATGTATAATTTCAAATTGATATGAAAAAACCCTTGCAATGCATTAATAATAGCATAAAGTGTAACTCAGTTGGCCAAGGGTGAGCGGAGGCTTTATTTTCTTAGCTACAAAACAAGCTACAGACCTCAGGTGACTAGCATTTATTGTTAGAATGGGTTTTCTATCGCGTACCTTCTGAAACACAAAACAGGAGAAGATTTATACTGAATCCTTCCCTGGCCGCAGAGCCCCACACACGCACCCAGGGAGCACAGAGAAGCTTCCCGCGCTGGCCTTGCTGTTATTTTTCCCTTTCTACTGAGTTCAAGAAGCAGAGGTTTGTCTGTAATTCGAGAGCCCCCGTCCACACCCCGTGGAGAGCTGGTCAGCGGCTATTTCTTTTCTAAGGGGTCATTATTCTTAACCTGGCGTCTGGCAAATTCTACCCTGTTCACGTCAGAAAGACAGACAGACGGAAGAAGAAAGCCAGAAAGGGAGAAAAATGAAAATAGAAAAATGGGCAGAAGGAGCATCTCGCCGAGTTCCACAGCTCTCTAGACGCCTGAGGGCCGGGCAGAGACTTGTGGGTGTTCTAGCGAGATCCGGGACACGGGTGAGACCGGTCCCCCCAGAATAAGGGGACCTTATTAAGAATAAGCCCCAGAATAAGCCCCAGGAAGGAGGAAGTGGAAAAGATCACCATTCATTAGGGAGATAAGTAATTCTGTTCTGACCCCCAAATCAAAGGGTATTTAGACATAGCCAGAGGAGGCACCAACACACCTCGCTGTGCAGGCCAGCGGGCTGCGTGCCCTGCGGCTGAAGCCCTGGTGTCCATGCCGTGGCCACATCCGTTTTTATTGTTTTTTAAAAGAGTTGTTTTTATTTCTTTATGCAGACAAGAGTTGGGGTGCAGGCCAGAGAAGCAGGGGGTGAGAGGACTCCCCAGGGACAGAGTGGGGAGCAGAACAGGCAGATCCACTGAAATGCACTGCTGAGGGGAGCAGTGGGGAGACAGCAGAGGTCTGCTGCGCCCTGTGGGAAGCTCCCTGCCTGGGGATCGAACTCGTGCTGCAGTGGCTGCGGACAGCTTCGCAGTGCTGAGACTTAAGCCCTGCGCCACCAGGGAGGCCCAGATGGCTGAGTCTTTAAACAAAAAACTTGGCGGGGGGTGTCTGTTTATCCGGGACTATCCCTGAATGGAGCCATCTAGTTGGGTTTTAATAATTAGCCAAAGAAGGACGGTCCACGGGAGCTGTTCCAAACACACGGATTAATTACAGAGGCGACATAAATTCTCATGGAAATCGTTTCTGTTTCCAGACATGGGACGTTGCTCTTTATGATCTTTATGGTGCAGCACTCCCCGCTGTACGAGTGGACGAGGGCGCGCTTGCGCAAGGAAGTGGCGGGGTGGGCCGAGGGTGCCAGCCTCCCGTGTCCTAACGTCCACTGTACGTGCCCCGGGCAGGCCGCGCCCCTCCCCTGCCTCATAAATGCTTGTTTCTTTCCTAGCCCAGGATGCCCGGACCTCACAGAATGGGCAGCCAGCGGCAAACACTCGAGTGCATAAAGAAGGCAGCGGGATCTCGTCAATAATTACATGTCTATAAAAATAATAAAGAAGACACAGGGCCAACGTTTTATGGCGTTTATGCTAATGTGCTGCTGAAACTCACCGGGAGAAGGTAAGAATACAGGGTCTCTGGATTCTGGGGCGTCTCTGCCATCTGCCCCATCCCAGGTGAACTTCCTGGAAGTTTTCTGAGCATGTGGACAAGCCCTAGCTTGCTGACCGGCCGTCTGTCCGTCTGTATTCTGCGTCCGCCCTACTGAACTCTCCCGCCTCGGGTCTCCTCAGGGTCGCAGCGGTTCTGCTAGGTGAACCTTTCCAATAGTGAGTAGCTGCAGGGATGTCTGTGCCCGCGGCTGAAGCCAGTTCCTTCTGCTAGAAGAGAAAACCTGCTTGGATGAGGGTTGCGTCAGAAGAACAAATGCTGCTCCCCTGGAATGGGTATTTGCGTCAGTTAGGACTCTACCCCTCGACTGTGGTTCTGTGGTTCTGGTTTTTCCTGGACAAAACTGACCCATCTTTAAAAATGCTTCCAAATATCTATTCCCGTAGATGGAAATGATGATGTTGACGAGGTGGGCTAGTGCCTCTTCCTTTCTGTGTCAATAATTTTCTGCAGACTGGCCTGGACCACCTCTTTGCGAAGAGGCAGGATCCCAGACATAACCTTGCCTTTTGATGGCACCGGCGTGGAAACTTGCCCATCACACGCTGAGGCCCTTTGGCAAGCTGAACCGACTTGGCCCCCTCAAGTGCCCTTGACGAAATCAGGTCCCCTTTTCCCTTCAGAGGTAGGGTGCCCTGGTCCCACCTTGCTGCCATTCTGGGACGCGAAGGGACATCTCCTCTGAAGGGCTCGGGGCTCATGTCTCCACTCCCAGCACCGCGTCCAGCTGCAGGCCCACCTGGACAACCTCCTGGCAGTGATGGGGGGTGGGGCAGTGAGGGACACAGGTCCAGAACCTCCCGTGGCAGTGCACTGGGTCATGTGTTACTACTGTCTACACACCCAGGATGCAGTTTAACAGGAGCAGCATGGGCGCGAGGGCTGACGGGAAAACATTGATTTATGATGATATCAAAAACACGGTCTCCAAAGACATGTCCCAAAGCTCTGAGACCCCAGGTTTGAGCTCTATTAATTTCACAGAACTGCCTGGGATTACCCATCTGTTTAAAGGTTAGCTGTCTCCACTCTTACGAAGTGGTTATTTCTGTTTGGGTTCTTACTTGGCTCTTGTTAATGATATATAAAACACAAAACGGAAAGCCAGTGCAAGAGCTTTAAATCTTCGCTATGAAACACCCACCTGACCAACTTTTTGAGAGTCACAAAGTATATTCAGGTCCTTTTCGGGGACAGCTTGCACATTAGCTCCCTGACGCATCTCATTTTGGTGGTGGGGAAGACCCACCACAAAAACCCTGCACTTCTGGGGGAAGATACATCCGGGCGAATGTCCTCTGGGCACGAGTTTCTTCCTGGGTCTCCTTTCTGATAGCTTTTTCCATGAGGATTATTAGCCAAACGTCTCCCCTTCAGCATCTGAACACAGCTGTGTCCTGTGTGACCTGTTATATCTCTGGGATTTTATTTCCCCCAGGAAAAATCATTTATTTTTCTCTTGAGAGTTTTGGAAGTTTGACAACTTGCTTTGCAAATCTGGTTTCAAACGTGGAACATTCTGGAACCTCAGACAATGTATTTGTCACCTGTTTAGCTTTTGGTTCTGTGGTGAATAGAATTACCTCATGGAGGTGATCGTTGGTATTTCTCTAGCTACTGAGACCCTGACGAGGTGGGGCCATTGTATCCCCTTCCCGAGCACCTGTGTCCCCCATGGGGTGTGGGGTCCCGGGCACCTTGTGGAGGGGTGCTGCTCCCTCTGGCCTCCTCCTCCTCCTCTCTGTGCTGTGCTGGGTTGCTAAGCTTCTGCAAGACACTTGGCCTTGGAGAGGGTTGCCATGGTTACCCGAGAGTGGCCCCACGGTGTGGAGTAAATGGTAACACGGCTTCATCCAAACTTTTTTCGATGGCATCGTTTGCTCGGGAAGTTTTCTGAGTCCTTCCATCTCCGTGCGCTTGTCTATGACTTCGTCACGGAGATGCACAGGCCGGTGTGTGAGATGCCTCCAAGGCATCTGTGGAACAAACTGATGTGGGCATTCGTGGCTCACGTGTGACTCAAGGGCTCACGTGTGAACGTATCCAGGCAGTTTGTTTTGCTTCAGCTATGATTGTGCAAACGTAGTTTTGCTCTCAACGCACGGGGCCTTGTGTTCACAGCCTGGGTGTGTGACTGTGAAGTGTCTGGTCAATTGTAATGGCTTCCTACCTTCCTAACCTAATATTTCAGCGGCCAAGGTGAACTAGAGGTGGGGTCGCCACTAGCAATGGGGGTGGGGTAGGTTTGTATGAGTTTCAGTTTGTGATTTGGCGGAGCAGACACACATCACCGCAGTTTCCTTGCAGCTGGTCTTTGTACTAGGAGGTTTGTCTGTAAGTACCAGATTCTTTTTTTATTTAAGGAATTATTTTTATTTATTTATGCATATCAGAGCTAGGGTGTAAGTTAGAGCTGGGGGGGTGAGAGGATTCCCCAGACAGAATGGAGAGCAGAACAGGCGGATCCACTGAAGTACACTGCTGCGGGGAGCAGCAGGAGACGGGAGAAGTCTGCTGTGCCCTGTGGGAAGCGCCCTGGCCGGGGATTGAACTCAGGTTGTTGTGGCTGGGGATACCTTGACAGCACTGAGACTTTATCTCCTATGCCACTGGGGAGGCCCTGTGAGTCCCATATTCTTTGCAGGAATTTCTCTTAATTTTGGTTAGACTAAGTGACACAAACTGCAAGCCCAGCTAGCTAGTCACTTGCAAAACGGAATCCCGCTGGATTATCTTGTCTGGGTGTGTGTCTCCAGGAGCTCTGTTTCCACCAAGAAAATAAGGTACCCTGCAGGGTAATTTAAGTATCGGTGAAAAATGTTCACCCATCACAGAGCACGGTCACTGGCCTCAGATGTTAAGGTTGTCCTGGCTCCCCACTCACCGGCCCAAGAAGGCCTGGAGCCCCTCTGCCTGCGGGCTGCCCCGGTTGTGGGTGTGGTGCCCACAGCAGCGCTGGTCCTCAAGGACTCAGTGAGTTGAAGCTGCAGTGCGTGTTGGGGAGGGGGTTATTGTGGTTGTCAGTGTGCTGATTACTGATATCTTATTCCCAGTCCATATTTTTGATTGCACTTGAATCTAAATGATTGTGGCAAAATAAGAGAGATTAAGACGTAAGCCATAGCTATTTCATTGAAAAAGTCAGGACTTAGTCAAAATTCACCTGGGGCACAAATATAAATAATTAGTTTCAAACTAATCATTCAGGTCAGAAGCTTGCTGGGGCTCCCCTCAGCTTCTCTCCCTCGGTCTCGGCCACTTATTGTAACAGGGGGGTCCTCAGGAAAAGGGGAAGTTCCAGGTTCCCTGCCCCACCCAAGGGAGGGTGGAACTGAGCAGGAGAGATAAGAAGCTGGAGAAAAGAGAAGCTGGAGAGAGGAGACTGGAGAAGGAAGGAAGCAGGATGGAGTCAGAGGTGGCACAAGGAGCAGAGAGACACGTGAAGAAGCTGCACTGGCCTGGACTGACTGACCTGGGGAGGTGACAGTGGCAACATTTATCTTGATTTTGATTTTGCTCTTTTCCTTCCAGACTTGTCTGGCTGTTTCTGACCCTTTTCTATGGGTCCCCGCCAGAAGATGCTTTAGACTTGGGGCAGTATTTCGGGCCTTGCTTTGGGCCAATCCTGTTTGGGTGGACTTTCACTCACAAGGGGATGGGTAACTTTGGGTGCTTGATTTAAAACTAGATTTGTTACCGGGCAAAAGGGGCTTCAAAATTGGCCAAAGGCAGTGCCCAAATTGCTTACCAGTCACTATCTTGGTTCTGCACCCGCACGCACAACTGCAAGTCTACTCAGGCTTAGGGAACAATAACAGTGGGGTTTATTTAACACACAGGGAAAAACAAAGAATTACTGAAGTCAAAATATGGCTGTTTAACTTACTTAAAGCAATGTCCAGTCCTTTTAAGTCCCAAAGAAGTAACAACAAAGGTGGCATCTTTCTGCCACTGCTGATGTGGAGCTCCTCTTCCAAACAGTAGGCCACATTTCCAAAATGGCGTCTTCCCGCTTCTGCAGATGTGCAACAGCCAGAGTGTAGGCCAGGTTCCAACTCACAAGGATGACACAGAACACAACTGGAGATGCTCCCGGAGCTACTGTGGTGCCCCAGTGCAACATCAGGCCAACAACACTGCAAACAGCAACTACAGCAGCCAGACGGCCCCACAGACACATTTTAGGAAGGTGCCTGCTTCGGGCCTCTGCCTTCTTCCTTCGGCTGGAGTAAAAACAAAGCCAGGCACAGTTTCTGTCGCTCGGCTACTTGCAAAACCTCCAGAGTCACTGGCCCCAAAGTCCCTGTAGATTCCAAAAACGCTCAACCCAAAACTCTACATCCTGGTTGCTGCTTCTTGTTTTCCTACATCATGGCGACTGAATTCCCCTTCTCCTTCAGTCCCTTTTATTTCTCATCAGACTCTCCACCCCAAACTGCAAGCAGCATTTTCCCTGGGGCTATTCATTCTCATCAGCAAACCCCCTCCAGGAGATACCACCTTTACCAGACTTTGGACTCAGCCCAGTTACAGATTCTCTGTCTTTTCTTGTGTGTAATATGATTACACACTAATCATATTAAAGTTTCTTCCCACTAAAGGTCTTATATGTTTTGTCTTGATGCAGCAGATGGTAGAACCTATTTAGAGCAGGCAGGTTTGGGGGTTCTGGGGTGTCCCTCTCCCTGGCCTGTAACATTACCACCTACCAGAGTCCCCCATTCAGGGCAAGGAGAGGCCCCCTAACCTGTCCAGGCCAGGTACTGCAGTCAAGATCCACTCTGATAACCTTCTTTTCAGCCTTAAAGCCCAGGAAGAAGATGCTAATAATAATAATAATAATAATAATAAAAACCCTCTCCTTTTTTGGAATAAAATACAAGGTAGGGTCATTTTTGATTAGTGGTGCTGACAACACAGATGCGCTTCTTGCTGGCCTTACCGGTCTCCCTGGGTCCAGTCTCACCAGCGCCCCAGAAGAGGTCAGAGCTCTTTCTACACTGAGGCAGATTCCTTTTGTGTCCATCTCAGCCTTTCTCCATTGCTCTGTTTTTTAAAAGTTGCCTGCAAATGTCCTCCAGCTGTTGAGAAATTGTTTTTCATCTGGAGCCTACAATTGTTTTTAAGAGATTGATTCAAATGCATAAGGAGTCCCAGGGACAAGTATTTGCATTTAAATAAAAATTATTAGAGGGGACAGTGAGGCCAACATGAGGAAGGATTTTCTAAATCTGCTCCTTTCTTTGGGGTCCCTCCCCCCAGCTCTCTGGTCCATGCAAGCCCCAGGCAGGGTAGCCTCAGACAGGGCAGCGGCCTGCCCCCAGCACAGCCAGGGTCCTCGAGATGACCCCTGGGTGACCCCAAATTTGTTTTGGTTGATCCCAGATCCCAAGGACAGACATTCACCTCAAAGCGCAGCTGAATGGTGACATAACCTCTGGTGTCCCTGTGGCTTTAATGGCGGGGGGCTGGGCCACGTCCCGAGCAGCTCCCACAGCTGGTCTAGTGGACACTTGGCTGAAAGGCCCTCAGCAGGGGTCCCGGGCTCAGTTTCAATGACCGGGTCTGCTGACCTTTCTGGTGACACCGAGGCACAGGCAAGAGGCCAGGGGGAGTCTCTTGTGGCCAAAACCATCACTCAGAGGGGGGACTATTTAAGCACTGGTTGTGTGACAGGAGGGCCACAGCTACCCTGGATGGTGACCAGACGGGGATGTAAATGAAGCTGCCGTGTGCTATCGCAGCAGCAGAAGCACCAGCGTAGCATCGACAGTGAACACTATAACGGTATTATGTAGAGCTAGTATGTTCTCCTTCCATAGTAGTTACGTAAATAGAAGAAAAATAAAAATGACATAAAAGCAATTGGAAAGAGGTCACGCTGCCAGCCTTCTAAGTAGTAACTGAGGGGCCTCCCTGGCGCAACCGGTTGAGCGCAGCGCTGTGGAGCTGTTGGCAGCTGCAGCGCAAGTTCGATGCCCAGCGGGGGAGATCCCCACAGGGAGCGGCAGACCTCTCCTGCCTCCCCCGCTGCTCCCCTCAGCAGTGTATTTCGGCCCATCTGCCTGTTCTGTTCCCCACTCTGTCTCTGGTGAATCCTCTCACCGCCCCGCACCTCTGGCCTGCACCTCAGCTTGTGTGCATAAATACATAAATCTTTAAAAAAATAGTAAATAAGAATAAAGATGGGCAGCACGCAGCTTCCTCGTGCACCTACCGTGCCCCTGACCCGCTGGGAGCGTCTGCGGGGAGGCTGTGACTCTGGAGATGGGGAAGGAAGCGGGACTCCAGGGGCCCCCCCGGGCCGAGCGTAATGGCCGCAGCCGTCAGGGCCACGCCGGCCCCAGGGAGAGGGTCGCAGGGTGGGCCAGTGGCTCTGTGGTGGGGCCCCGGCCCCTGACGGTCCCGGGGAGCCAGGGTCGGAGGTGGAACACGGCGAAGGAGAGAGGAGGGGCGCTTGCTGGGAGGCTGGTGGCGTCGGCCGACTTGCCTGCCAGCCCTGCCTGCCCTGCGGGGCCCGCCACATACAGCGCTGGCCCAGGCAGGCCCCGGGCAGGAAGGCTGCGCACTGGTCTGCTGTAGGGTGTCTGCGATGCCTTGAGGGCCCTCTGAACTGTTTTCCAGAGGCTGGGCCGTCTGCACCCCGTCACGTGCTCTGTGGCGCGGGCCGTCTCCTCTCCGGATGTCGGGGTTCAGTGGCGCCTTGTGTTGGTTGGGGTGAGGGAGGCACGCCTGGGCCTTCTCTCTCCAGGAGACTCTCTAGCTGACAGCAAAGAAGGACACCCCGTCTTCAGGATCAGAGCTCAGGCTGATGCTCTGCCCCCTGGGATGGGGGGGGGGGGACAGTCGACGATAGGGGCTCTGGTTTCCAGAGGGCAGCCTGGAGGCGCTCCAGCCTCCTTCCTGGTTCCTGATGGCCCGAGTCTAGCATGAACGCGCTTGGGGTTATCTCTGCGAGCGCCCGCCTAGAGTGAGCGCACGGCTGGCCTTCTCAGGGGGCGGGGCGCCTCTGCCGCACCCCAAGCAGGGCAGCGCTGGCACCCTGGCCAGGGGCCAAAGGCACAGAGTCCGCTGACAACCAAGAGTGGACGGTGTGAGGACGGCCGCGTCCAAGCCCAGGAGCGATAGTGCTGGCCAGGGTGGGGTGCACGGCTGGGGGCATGCAGACAGCCAGGGAAAACAGTGCGGGGGCCCTCAAGCCATCTTAGACACCGCCCAGCACAGCAGGGCGCAGCCTTCCTGCACGGGGCCCCTCCCGAGGGAGCAGGAGCAGAATGGGAAGGCCCTGCCTGGGTGCGCTGGGCAGCAGTGCTTGGGAGCCCACTCGTGGAAACCACCCGGGAGCTGCCGGAGCCGGTGTGGCTGCGACGGGATGCTGGGGCTGGGCTCCGGGAAGGCGGGGCTCGCAGGCGTGATGCCTGCCTGGCCCTGGAGGGGGCGCCGCTGAGCGGAGACGGGCGGGGACGCCAGAGACAGGGCCCAACAGGTCCTGGGATCTGAGCGCACAGCTGAGGCCACCAGAGTGTGGGTAAGGCAGGGAGCAGGGGAGTGTGGGGGTCCCAGGGGGGCATGGGTGTGTCGCACCTCTGGAGAGGCCTGAATCTAGGCCCCAAGATCACACACAGTGCAGTAAACAAGGTGACCTCGTAAAAAATAAGACGAAGAAGTGGACGGTGGGGTCCACGGACCATCGACCGGCAGAAGTGGTTTTATTTGCACACCACCTGTTCTGTCCTCTCTTTGTTCTCTCCTCCCGGAAGCGTCTTCATTATCATAGCTGTTTTCCACTGTCACATGTTTAAAAGTTACCAAAAAAGTGATTTTCAAACACTGTCAGTGCCTCCAGCCATGAAGGTGAGGAGCTGAGGAGGGACGAGGGGCCAAGCCCAGCCCCGCGGTGTCTACACTCACCTGCTGGAGTCCAGCGCCCCTGCCGGCCGTGCTTGGAACTGGTCAGGAGTGGTCCCCTCCTCCAGCGCCAAGGTCTGAGATTCAGGGCTCCGGAGGTCGCGGGGAAAGGAGGGAAGAAGACACCTCTCTCCCAGAGGCAAGGTCCTCTTTCTTTTTCTTTCTTTCTTTCTTTCTTTCTTTTTTTTTTAAGATTTATTTATGCATACAAGAGCTGGGTGGGGTGCAGGCCAGAGGTGAGGGGGGTGAGAGGGTTCCCCAGACACAGAGTGGGGAGCAGAACAGGCAGATCTACTAAAATCCACCGCTGAGGGGAGCAGCGGGGAGACAGGAGAGGCCTGCTGCGCCCTGTGGGAAGCTCCCTGGCCGGGGATCGAACTGGTGCTGCAGTGGCTGCAGACAGCTTCACAGTGCTGAGACTTAACCCCTGCACCCCCAGGGAGGCCCAATATCCTCTTTCTAAGCCTCCAAGGTGATGGCTACGAAGGACAAACATCTTCAGCAGACAAGCAGAAGGAGGCGTGATGTTCTGTCCCAGGGGAAAAGGACAATTGTCCCTCCCGGACTCTGGTTTTCAGAGGACAGTTTCAGGCTTTCCTCACCAGTACTGGTGGCCCAGCCTTCCTTCTTCGGGGTCTGTCAGAGGCCACTGCTGGGGAGGGGGGGCGCCGGGCAACCACCTCGAGGGCGGGTGGGAGGTCCCTTCTTCCTTCCCGCCTCCCGCTGGGGCCGCTGCCCCTTCCTGGCGCGCATTGACGGGGCGTGAACGCCCGGCCCCTGGCATCTGCCGCCCGGGCACTAAGTCCTCAGGCAAGCCTTAAAATATTTTCATTTTCTTTTAAAATAAGAGAACTCTAAAAAAAAAAAAAAAAAACCAGCCCAGTTCCCTTTTAATTTCTTTACAAGTGGGAGAGGCGTTTAGATTTTCAAGCCCTTTTTAACCCAGTGGAGAGCAGGGGAGTCCTTTAGACGCGGAGGACTTTCTCTCTGCTTCCTCGTTAGGTGCTCAGGAGATGCTATTATGTTTCTCTTTCCTCCTCTTTTGTCTTGTTTGGATGGATTTTTCTGCAATAAGCATCTATGCATTTGTAATGACGGACACAAAGAGCGTTTTATATTAATCAAACGAAAAATGCAGGCCCTGGGCCCCCGCAGGCCCGCAGCCATGCCGCCAGGGCCATGCGTGTCCGGACCTTGCAGGCTGCGGCCAGGGACGGGGTTCCCTCTGCTCCCCCCCAAAAGGGCGGCCTGAGCTTGGGGAGCCACGCGTGCAGAGATTCGCGTGTGAATCTGGCCCCTGCCTCTCTCAGGGGCTCCAGGTGCCACTTTGGGTTGTGTCTGTTGAGGAAATGGGGCTTGGCACTTCCTGGGGTTTCCTCCTGCGGTTTCCGGGCCCCTCCCCGCACAGTTGATGGAGCTCTTCCATCCGGTGAGGAGCAGCTGGGGCCACCTCCACGCTCTCTCCTGCGGCTGGCGCACAGCTCCCGACCTGGCGAAATGTCCAGACCTAGAAAACCTGAACCATTTAAAACTGCCCCAGCGCCCGCTCCTTCAGGGGCGCCTTCGTGCCTCCGAGGCTGCTCCCGGCCAGGCAGTGCCCCTCGGGGCTCTCTCCGGCAGCGGAGTCCCACTTGAAGACGCGTAGCTTTTCTTCCAGACGCCGGGATAGACCCAGAGGCGGACAGAGGAGTCCCCCAAAAGCGAGCAGCCAGAAGGCTCCGCCAGGCCTGGTCATGATTTCTGGGGCGCTGAGTCCTTCCTGCCCAGCTCTGGGGGTGCGGTGCCCGTGCCATCTCCGTGCCAGGATGTTGCTCCTCCTGGAGGCGGCGGCGCTTCTGCGTGCTGGGCAGTGAGCGGGTCATCCCGCGTCGTCGCTCAACCTACAGCAGATCCACAGGCCATGCCGCCAAGGCCGCACCTGTCCGACCTTGCAGGCTGGGGCCAGGGCTGGGGTTTCCTCTGCTCCCCTCCAAAGGGCGGCCTGTAAACAGTAGTTTACAGGTCGGGGTGCCGGGGCGCAGGACCCACCCTTCAGCGCACCCCCTCACCTTTTCGGGCTGTTTTGGGAGGAGGCGGGTGGGGAGACACAAAGGCTGAGGGTATGGAGATGTTTGCTTGGGGTTTATCCCATGTCACCCTCGCGCCCCGGCCCATCTGGGCAGGCACCTCCGCTGCCCCGGGCCCCCTGACCGCGGGGACTCAGAAGTGGGGTGGGGGCACAAGAGCGACCTTTCTCCTCCTGGATGACTCTTCCTTGTGAAAACATAATCCGTTTCTCCTTCCCTGCCACTGCCGCCTCACACTTGGAAGTACTTTAATTAATCTTTTTGGGGAAGGAGGGGTTTTGGAAACGTGACAGGCACTCGTGAGATAGATAATGGATAGGTGGCGCGCGCATCAGGGCGCCCAGCGTGTCCAGGGCTGGCGGGTGGGGTGTGGGCCGAGGAATTCGGGTAAGATGTAGCCCTCCAGGACAAAAAATGAAAGAGGCATTTAATTGGAACACTTAGCAATCACAAAACCAAGACAGAGGTTAAATTGTTTTGAGCAAGAGAAATTAATACATTAAAGGTTACATTTCCAACTGTGAGGCAGTGAGCTGGGCGCTTCGTGGTGTCAGAATTACATAAGGCAGGAGAAATGGCTCCAAAATGATTGCGGAATCATTAACAAAAGGGAAGGCAGAGCAAGACACTTCCCAGCAGGAGGGCGCAGGGAAGAATAAAGACATGGAGAGAGCTCATTAAGAATGAATTGCAGACCATAAACATTTAAACCACTAAGTGTGGAGTTCTATCTGTTATCTAATGACTCAGAAATTATAAAACTAGCAATGACTTTCAGAAAAGGAGTTGACTTTGCAGGAGGCTGTTTGCCGTTCCACACGCGGAGAAAGGTATTTTTTCAGTTGGGGGAAAAAACCTCTCATCTTTGTAAATCAGCACAATTTAAGCAACTTCAGCTATCCTCTGACAGATTTTTCTTCTATATAATTACACATTGTCTCAGGTTTAGTTATAAGGATATTGAAATGAGCGCGCTGGGCGGGGGAGGGGAAGCCATGGGGGGCGGGGCGGAGGAGCTGGGGGAGAGGAAGTCCTCACCTTGCTTTCTCACTGCAAATTGACTCACCACTTTGTCTTCAGAAAGCTCTAGAAAGCCCCATCAAGAAAGCCTTGCCAGTAAATCCTCCAGGGTGGACTCACACTTTGTTTTGATGGAGGGAGATTCCATTTGTAGTGTTGTTAATTGCACGGTTTGCTAGACAAAGAGTCGGGTTAAATGAAATGAGATAATCCATCCTGGGTGTTGCTCTCCCAGCCCCCATGCTCACTCTCCTCGGGGCCTGAAAAGGGGGTGTTTGAGACCCCAGTGATTGAAAGCTCCCTCCTCTGGCCGCGTGTGACCTCCTTCCTTGTCCAGAACGTTCGATGCTGTCCTGCGAATGTCCTTTCCTCTGTGACCCGCCTGAGCCAGACATGGCAGCCAGGCGGCAGACCGAGGTGGGCTTCACCCTGCCTCGAAAGCGCCTCTGGGGAGAACAGACAAAGCTCCACTAATGTCCTTCCGGAAAGAATGGGGTGAGAGCAGTTGTGGGAAGTCGGGAGAGGGAGCGGCTGCCGTGGCTTTTAGAAATCAAGGCTTTGTGGGCAGCTCCGTCACCCGGAAGGGAGGTGCGCCTTCATGACTTGCCTGCTGCACCCCGCTGCACCCTGCCGCATCCCTCTGAGCCCCGTGGCTTCCTCCTGCCCCCCTGGAGGCGTGGGAGCTGACGAGGCCGGCCCGGCCCCTCCGGGTGCCCGGCCAGTGCTGTTCCCTGTCCTTCTGTGGGCGGCAGGGCCAGGCTGGCCGTCTCGTCTCTCCTGCAACCCATGCATGGGGGCAGCTTCAAGTGAGCCCCGGGACATTTCAGTGACTTAGTGTTGAGGAACATTCACAAGGGCAGATGCTCATTGCGAGGAGGAATTTTCGAAGGACAGAGAGGGGCCTGGGAAAGCTGCTCACTGTCTCACCCTACGATGCTGGGGTCCGGGGGCCCCAGGGACGGAGCTTCCCACTGAGGATGGGGCTTCGTCCAGCACCCACACTGTGGTCAGCTGTGCCACGAGGGGACAGTGGTCTGCTCAGCTGAAAGGTGGCCCCTCATCCAGTGGGCCCTAAGTGGGGGCTCCAGGGATTACGCCCAATGACTTACCAGGGTACAAGGGGATTTTATAATTATAGTATATACTTGTAGCATAAATATGCAGACTTTATCTGTAAATGAAAAATGTAAGTAAATACATGTAAATCAAACATTTATGATATAGAAGTATGTGGAGTATCTAAAAACATATCTATATATAACATGCACATGTATTTAGAGATACATAGATGTATATAATTATATATTCACATACATAATCATACACATTTTTTTCCTCTATTGCAAGAAAAAATTTAGCTTGTGTCACCATGCAGATTGGTGTTGGTGTCATTCTTTGGATGACATCCTGTGGATGTGTCAGATGATCAATCAAGCGTGTCTTACTGTCCTCAATCAAGGTAGATTTAGGGAAGGGTGGAACTTCACCAGGCAGAGGAAAAATTGGCAGCAACATTTTGAGTATTGTCTTTTACCAGTGCCCAGTTGCAAATCATATTTTACAAATCGTACTTTCTAGTCTCACCCCAGCCTACCCTTGCAAAATGGAGACAGGGCTTAATAAGAATTGCTCAAAGAAACTGTTCATTGAAAGCATTGCTAATAATGCAAGGACAAGGGAAGAAATCACCAGCTTTGACACATCTGTGCCTCACAAGGTGCTTCCTCTGGCACACTGAAGGCCTATGGTGGGCAGAGGTTGGCCAAACACTCCAAAATTATCAAGCGTGGGATTGGAACTATGTAGTCACAACCACTGCTGTAATGGATGATGGTGTAGAGTGTTAATTATATGTAGGTTGTACCTTTAGAGATACTGTTTTCAACGAGGATGATGAACCTAAATATAGGTTAGGTATTAAAAATAACCCAAGTTTTGACCTGTCCTTTAAAATTATACCACACTGACTTAAGTCAACATTTTTAGACTGTTTGGTCCCAAGACCTCTTAGGCTCCGAAGATGTATTGATGTCTGCAAAGAGCTCTTATTTATGTGGAATGTATCTACTGGCATTTACTATCTTAGAAATTAAAACAGAAAACTGGAGATATTTTTTATTAATTCATTTAAACACTTCATCAATAAACACATAACTGTTTAATTCATGCTAGCATAAAAAACATATATTTTCCCCCAAATAGCAATATTCCCAAAGCAAAAGAAATAGTAAGAAGAGCAGCATTGCTTACATTTTTGCAAACATCTTTGATATCTTAATGCAAGTCTGGAATTTTACAGCTGCTTCTGCATTTACTTTATTGTGACTTTTGGTGAAAATAGGACATCATACAGCTCTGTAGCTGGAAAAGTAAATGATACATAGTAGTATTTTCAGATAATTGTAGCTTTTCTTCTTTGATACTACCCCAAAACTCAGAAGAGGGGCATTTCTTAAAATTAATAGTAAAATAACATCTGAAATCATATCAGTGAGTCCTCACACTCTGTGATATTAAAACCCATTGGTCTCCCTTGCACTTTGAAGAATTTTTTAATCCATGTATTATTTTCCAATATTTTGCATTGGTTTGAAATTATTGGTCTACTGAGCTCTGCAGATCTTCCCAATGTTGACACATTTCATTATAACGTGATCAAAATATGACATTTGTTAATATTACCCAATCTCATCAAAAAAGTCTTTAAGTTTTGGGAAGTTGTCAAGTTCATGGTGATAGACAATGTTTTTCAAAATTCTAATTTTCACTTGAAAGATTGAATTTCATCCTTGGCAACAAATACTGCCAACTGTTTTCCCTATAGTTACAGGCTTGCTTTATTCATTTTGAGAAAAATCTGCCAAATATCCAAGTGTGAATAACCATAGTTTGTCTGTCAGTCACTCTTTCAAGGAAAAATGATGTTCCATGAAAAAAGCGAGTGCAGTTCCAACTCTAGCAGCCCCAGAGATGCCTTTTCTGGACCAGCTTCCTTTGACGCTTATGCAAATTGCCATTTCATCACTCAGACTCTTCAAAGACAAGTATTTGAAGATCAAGATTTAATGAAATTATGCTTACAGCTTCATCAGTGAAGTGGAACAGTCTTTTTTTTTGGGGGGTAATGTGGGTATGAGGTAGTAAGAAAGCAGCAACTAGGTCTGGTCTTAGTGCTCTAGTTTTGCTCAGTTTTGATTTTCCACCATTAACACCTGTGCCAACACAGCGCAAGAGGCAAATAACCCCGAGAATTAGGATGACAGCAGTTTTGGCCTCATGGACTAACTGAACAGCCCTTGAGACCCCTAAGAGATCATGAGCCACATTGTGGTTTAAAGCAAGATTTTCAAAGGTGGTGAAGCTTACTCATCCCATTGCTTAAATGTGAAACAATTATTAATTAATTAATTAATACAAACTATACCATTGATTTAAAATTGGAGTCATTAATAAAATGAAATATAATTATTTAAAATATTATTTATGAGTAAAGTAATTAAAACAATTGGTATTGGCATGAAAATAGACACATGGATTAATGGGACAGAATCAAAAGTCCAGAAATAAATTTACATATGGATCAAAAAGGAGACACAACCATAGGATGGGGGAAGGAAGTTCTCTTTAACAAATTGTCCTGGGGGGACTGGATGGCCCCATATAAAAGAAGGAAGCTGTGTCACTTTCTAACTCACTACATAAATGTAAATTCTAAATATATTAAAGACTTAGACATAAGACCTACAATAGTAAAATATAAAAAAGAAAATCATGGAGTGTTTCAGTGATGAATATGCCTTGGGAGACTCCACCCATGTAGCAAGGGAAATGAAAGTAAAAATAAGCGATTGAGACGACCTCAAATCTCAAAGCGAAGAAAATACAAGCAGATTAAAAAAAAATTCCTACAGAATGGCAGAAAATATTCCCACATTGCACAACCAATATGGGGTGACTATCAAAGATACACAAAAAGCTTGCTCGATTTAATAATAAAAATCAACTCAATTAATAAACGGGGAGCTCATCTGAACTGACACTTCCCCAAAGCTCCTAACCAGAGGCCCGTAGATCCCCGGATAAATGTCCACCACTTTTAATAAGGGAGTTGCAGGCAAACCCATGAGGAGATAGCATCTCACACCCATGAGACCAGCACATGAAGACACTCCAGCAACAAGGGCTGGAGAAGACGCAGACAGAGGAGTCCTACGATACTGCAGGTGCGGATGTAAACTGGTGTGGGCATTTGGAAAGCGATCTAGATTTAGCTTAAAAAACCAAACATGGAAATATCATAGAATGCAACAGCCTTGCTCTTGAACATCTACCCTAAGAAAATGGAACCGTTGACTGCAAAAATGATGAGCTTCCAATGGCAACTGTTAATATCTGCTATTATTACAATACCGAGGATATGGAAGCAGCGTAAATGCCTCCTAAGTGATGCGGGGTGGGACTGAGAAGGGGGGTCCAGCCACGAGGAAAGATGGAATTCTGCATTCCAGGCCGAGAATTGTGGGCCCTGCTGCCGTGCTCCATTTCCAGCTGGTGCTGTTGATTCAACATGTCTCCCGCTGAGATAAAAGACTTGCATGCAGATACCTTTGATATGGAAAAATAGCAATGCTCGTCTCAGCGCGACACCAAAACTTGAAGAGTCAGACACCACTCAGCAATGCCAGAGCCAGGCGTGCGGAGGCACCATCAGCCTCGACGGGGGTGTGGCGGGGGGGCAGTGGTCCTGCCACCCCGAGGCCCGTGATGGGGACCTTAGCTTGACTTCAGGTGAGGGCGGGAGCCATGTTTGCAGCTGTCCCGCTACTGCATGCAGCCCAGCCAGGACGGGCCCGGATGGCCTTTGGGGGAAGCATTTGATGTCCTTTGCAGGACCTGTCACCACTGATGGGCTGTCTTTGCTTTGGCAGCAGCACTGCGTTTCTCTTTCAGCCGGGTCCCATCCCTTGGTGCTCCTCTGCCGTTCTCCACCAGAATGTCAGCTGTCATCGCGGTAAGCTGAACGGATGGGCTGCGCCCCAGGCCCCGGCAGTCGTGACCTTGCATTTAGTTTTAAGTAGTGTCATAATCTCCTGCATGGCAAGTTTGCCCTGGAGCGTGTCGTGAAGTCCAGGTTGGCAGTGGATGGCTAAGAGGAGAGAAGCGAGGCTTCAGAGACCCCTCTTTCCCCCGACGCCCATGCCAGGCACGAAAAGTCTGGCCAGAATATGCATTGGCTTTTTGGTCCGGCTTTCCAGCTCCTTGGATAAGAGGGCATTGTTTGACTGCGTCCTGCCAAGGTACCAGCCGTCAGAGGCGGCTTTCAGGGTTTCGGTGCCAACGGAGACGTGGTGGCAAGTGGGGCTTCCCTGGATCCGACTCACACACGACCAGGTTTTCAGGATGATTAATAACCGGCAGCCCGGTGCGCACTGGGAGAGGTGACTCACTCGGCCTCCGCAGAGCTCTCGGGGAGGGGAGGGCGTCTTCGGGTAGGAGCATGTCCTGATGCCAACTCTGGACCACAGGCTGTTCGAGAAGAGGTACCAGAGGTCGGCCAGGTCAAGTGTCGACTAGGACAGCTCACAAAAAAGAGAACTGTCGAGATGCAGGACTCCCCCCAGGGCGTGAAGCCAGGGCTACCACCACGTTCTCTTGACCTTTGGTCTCGGGTCCCCAGGATGGCACTTGCTGCCCGAGAGGAGCATCCACGCTCAGAGGCTGCCCGCTCTGTGCCCAAGAAATCTTGCCTCCCAGCTGACTGAGCGTCGTGACTATCGAGGTGTGTTCTTGAGGATTCTCAGGAAACTCTAGTCCAGCTGGGGAGACAGAGCAGGACCTGCGACGTCACTGACGAGTGACTGTGTTGCGTGTCCAGCAGATGGGGCCTCGGGGGGCGGAGACGCTGGCTGGGGCTCAAGTGGCTGGAAGTGCTCCACAGGGCCTGCGTTTGCTTTTAAGGGGCAGAGGAAGAAGGGGGTAGTCCGGGGGAGCAGGCGCCTGCACTAAGACTCCAAGGCCTGCTTAGCGGGACGGGGCACTGGGGTTTCAGGTCAGGCTGGGAGGAGGGGCATCGTGCAGGATGTCACACTGTGGGGCTGGCCCCCGTGAGCAGGCCGAGTGCACCCAGATCTGCCTTCCCGGGGGTGACCCTGAGCCAGGGACTCTACCCTCCGACTTTGGTTTGCTCCTCTACAAAGTGGGCCTGAGGCTGCTGAGAGGGAGGCCCACCCTCGCCTCTCACCCGCAAGCTCCCTCTCGTGGGGTTTTGTCTAGCTTCGAGGGCCGGGTGGTGGATTGTGCGACTCTGGTGTCACGCGGCCAAGTGGCCCTGGGTGGCGGCTCGGGGCTCCAGGGACAGGGCGGCACGTGGGGGCGAGGTATGTGGGCTCTGCTATGGCCAGAGAGCTCCGGGGAATGGGGTGTGGGGCTAGGGGGCGAAGCAGACACTCCCCGAGACCATGTCCTTATGTCCTGTGAGGTCTGTGCGAGGAAAGTGACACTTAAATGACACTTTAATGAGCAGCGATGGGGGGACAAAGGATGGGGAACAAGTGCCCTCTTGCTTCCCGAGTGCTGGAGACCAGGTCCTGAGCGCAGGGCGGGTGTCACTGTGCCTGTGTGTGAAGTGAGGTGCATGCGCGTGGAGGTGCACGTGTGAGCGTGTGTGAGTGTGAGCACTGTGCACCAAGGTGCATGTGCAGCAGTGTGAGAGCAGGTGGAAGCGTGTGGTGTGAGCACCCATGTGCATGCGTGTGTGGTGTCTGCACGCATGTGAGCGTGCAGACAAATGTGGGTGTGTAGGGGTGTCTGACCCTGAAAAGAGCGACACTTCCAAAGTTTAGGGGGTACGTCCCCTGGGCCTCAGGCTGTGGATGCAGGAAGGCAGGCTGGCGCTTGGACAGAAGGGTCCTGCCTGAGCCTTCCTGCTGCCTGGGATGGGGGGGGGCGACGGGAAGAAGGCCTGCAGGAGGCCCTCCCAACACCCATGCCACAGACGAAGCCCAGTGAGGAGAACGGGCACCTGCAGAGGGCCCAGGGGAGGCCCAGAGGGAAGGCGGCCCCGGGCTCGGGCTGCCCGCTGCGATGGCGCGGACCTTGCTGAGCACGCCCAGCCGCTCGGCCGCAGCAGACGGCAGCAGATGGCGGGGGCGAGGTGCACCCAGGCCCCCCACATCGCTGCATAAATACACCCCACGTTTATTTACAGCCACCTCTGCCCCTAGGGCTGCCCGTCTATAAATGCAGATGTGGACCCAGGCCCCGAGGAAGGCAGGGCAAGGGAAGGGGCGGGAAAGCCCCGCAGCTGGACCCGAGGAGGGAAGAGGGTCTCACCCTCATTTAAAACCCAAAGGCAGCATGTCACTGTGGGCGCCTGGCTCTATTCTCCCCATTTGGGAGAAAAGCAAAGAAATGCTTGGGGGTTTCGTGGTGAAATTTCACGAGCAGGTGTCTCGGCTTTCTCCCCCCCCAAGCCCGCATCCTCTGCCGAGCCCTTGATCCGGAGCTTCGTCTACATATTTTTAATCCTACACAAAAATGATAGGATGTCAAGAAGGATCTATAATAACACCATTTTTTTATTTCACTTCAAAGACTTGGCAATTTCTGATCCATGTGACATTCACACTCCTTCAGGGTCAGGCAGCATCTTGCAGCCTTCATAAAATGATTAAATATTTTAAACAGCTCCTGCTTATACCTCCATCGCCCCTGGAGACTGATACTGTTATCGTTTTTGTCAAAGCCAGTTTCCATCCGCATTTGTCATTCCTGCTTGCATTTATGAGTTATCAATCGCCACGTCAAAATGCAAAATAACTGATGTTCTTTGGGCGGTATTGGATGGGCTATCTGGGGCTTTTAATCAATGCTGATTTTTATTTTCCATACCCATACATAAATCTTTACCATTCCGGGCTACATATAATGCGTTTGTACAAAACGCAGTGACAGAAGCAGTAGTTATATTATCAAACATTATACCTCGGGGCTAACTGAGAACCAAGGGCTTTCAGGAGGGAACGCTGGGGATTGCTGGGCAGGAGACAGGATCGCAGGGAGAATATAAGGAATTGGTTGGTGCCCTTTATAAATCAGCATCCTGCCTCCCGATCCTTCTCGCTTAAACACAGTCCAAATTCTTTGCCCGATTCTCTGCAACTTAGTCATTGTTTTTGAAAAGGCAGAGTTTGCATAATCTACACAAATAATCGTGAGCTGTGCTTCCCAGGGGCATATATTCAAATGGCAGCCTGGGACTTTTTCAGGAATAGCTTCTTTGCATGGATGCTGGAATTTTCCATGTCATGTTTCACCCCTAGTTGATGTGAGAATTTGCTTTGCCCTTTAAAAGGGCATTTGCCTAGCTGAACAGTCACCCTTGTAGAAATTGGTCAAACAAGACATCGGTGCCCAGCGGAAGCCCTCGCGGAGAGACGCGAGGCTCGTGAAAGCGGGTGGAGAGCTTTGAGGGGAAGCGAGGACAGACCAGTGAGGGCACAGCGGGGCGCACACACGTGGGCGGCGAGGGCCTCCCAGGAGCCACCGGCTTCCTCGAAGGAACGCTCCGGGCAGCCAGGTGGCTCCCCGCGGAGAAGGCAGGGCTTGTGGTCCACACTCACCGTGGAAGGGGTTGTTCGATGTGCTCTCTGCATCTGCCAAGACCCTGGGGCCTGCTTCTCCGACGTCCTGCGGCACTTGGCTGTAGGAAGAAGCCTCCCAGCACCTGCACCGGGAATCAGAGCGAAGGGAACAGACCCGGCGGGGGCTGGCCAAGGTCAGCGGCGCAGGGGAGCTCCCGTGCTGACCGCGCAGGCGGAGCCAGTTCCCAAAGGTGCTTCCGCCCGACGGCGCGTGCAGAGGGCACCGCTTGCAGAGGGCGGCTGCTGCCATCGAGAGAGAACGCCTTCTGCCTTGAATTCAAGTGCTCACAGCTTCAGAGGGTCAGCGAGCAGCCGCCTGGCACGGCCACGCGTGTGCCCGATGAGCAGCGTGTGACACGTCAACGTTTATTCCGCTGAACACGGGGAGACGCGCTTGCCACACGGGGTCCGGAGGAGGCCAGCGCGACGCCCCTCAGAGCCGTCGCGAGGCACCAGGGGCCCGTTCTAGTCTGTCGACGGCAGCGGGAGTGTTGCGGGCGCCCCGTTCCTTCCCTGGGGACCACGGAGAGCACCTCAGATGCTTCCATCTGGCGCCTCTTTGAATGCTGAAGAACAAACTTAAAAACGTTACGTTCCCTTTCCTGACTCTTTCTCAGGTCTCTCCCGCTCTCACCACCTTTCCCTCTGCCCTGCACCCTCTTGTCCACTCTCCTCAGCCGCGCACTGACCAAGCCGCCTCGCCCTCTGGCCCTGGTCGCCTCGGAGCAGCACCGTCAACGCGAGGCCCACGCCCGCTCGCCGCTGCACAGGCGTTGGCGGAGGGCTTGCTGCGCCCAGGCTGTGGTCAGCACGCCCACCGACGGGCCCAGCCAGCTGCCGTGCCCTGCCAGCCGACTGTTTCCTCTGCACAGACCCGAGCAGCTGTCAGCGGACCCCCAGCCTCAGCAGTGCTTGGGGGGAGTGGGCGCTGGGACCGTTGGGGCTCTCTGGACTGAGGTCGTTTGGCCGCTCGGTAGCCTTTCAGAGCAGGGCTGGCCGCTGTTCAGTCGTTCAGTCCAGGTGAGGCTGCGGCCCACCCTGGGGCCAGAACCTCAGGGAACCTCATGGGGGTGCTGGGAACCTCAGGGAAGAAAGCACCAGGGGATCAGGGGTCAGGGGTAGAAGCCACCCCAAGAAGAACACAGCCCCCTAAGAGATGCTCTGAGAACGCCAAGTCCTGGGAGGGAGAAACATTGAATTTGTGGAACAGTGTAATTGTTTGTTGTTCCCATTTTTTTACTGAGTTGTTATTTGAATCTGACTTGACTTTAAGCTCCATATCAGGAGTTTCAAGCCAACACCCGAGAGCTGTGACAGGCACCTGCATCCACTACAGGGGTGTCCGTGGGGGGAGACCTTGCCGTCCTCTTGGGGACATTGGTGATCTCTGGGGGCTTTTGGGGGGCAGGGGTTGGGCTGGCCAATGACACCCAGTAGGGAGATGCCAGGGATGCTCTTTAGCAAGCTAGTGGACAGGACAGCCCCTCACGTAAGACTGATCCGGTCCCAGACGTCCAGAGCCCCAAGGTCGAGAAGCTTCGATGAATACGCAGCAGCACCTCCCAGAGTGCACATTTGCATGGGAGGAAAAAAAAGGAGAAGAAAGAAAAATGAAGCTGTTTGTAATGTGAATTTATTTATTCTAGCCAGTGTAAGATAAGAGAAGACAATATGTTTCTCTTTTCTGCTTGATAAGAATTGATAAATGTTTATTAATATGGTATTTTTAAACCTGAGCTGTTTTTTATTACTGAAGAACACACTCTGGAAACAGCTTCACTAAAGGCACTGGGCACCGGTACATAGTTGTGACACATTCAACATCGAAATTGCATTTACATTGAGATGTCGGGCTTTGGGGAAGGCGACGCTTTTTGTATTTATTTTAAATTTGGGATGAATTAGAGCAAATGCACTTAAGCCTGTTCCCGGACTCAGGAGGGTCACGCGCATCACTGCTTCCCTCGTCAGCACAACACGTGTGTCGGTATTTTGGGGTGCAGTCACAGACAAATTCCAAATGATAATTTTGCAAATCATCCCAGCGTGGCGAGCACTGGGATTTTGGGCAAAGGGTCTGTGCTTGCTCTGCCTTTGGACTTTAGAGTATTTCTTGGTTGTTTGTGAAGTGCACGTATGCCTCGTTGGGATGAATTTTCAAGGCCACATGGTCTCCATCTGACTCCCGGTTTTCTCCCTGACCCGTGGGGCTGGCCTGCCCAGGTCACATTCACCCGTCTAGACCTTTGCTTTCCTTTCTGCAAAGTGGGAAAGTAAGAAATGTCTCATTCGTGGGGACTGTGCGGACACGGAGGGAGCAGCCAAGGACTGTTCTATCATCATCAACAACATCACAGTTGTGGGTCCTCCCTCGGGGCGCAGGGGTTAAGTCTCGGCTCTATGAAGCTGGCCGCAGCTCCTGCAGCACGAGTTCGATCCCTGGCCAGGGAGCTTCCCACAGGGCACAGCAGACCTCTCCTGTCTCCCCGCTGCTCCCCTCAGCAGTGGATTTCAGTAGATCTACCTGTTCTGCTCCCCACTCTGTCTCTGGTGAATCCTTCCCCCCACCTCTGGCCTGCACCCCAGCTCTTGTATGCATAAATAAATATTTAAAATAAAATTATTCTGCCCCTGCTCTGGAGGCTGGAGGTCCTAACTCAGGCGTTGGAAGGCCGTGCTCCCTGGAAGGCCCGAGACAGTGTGTGCGGGCCTTTCCCTTGGCTGCTACTGAAGCCGCAGCCCCGGTATCCTTGGCTGCATGGCCCCCCTCTCCGCCCCCATCACCCCACGGGCTTCCTCTGCCCATCTCGGCGTCTTTTCTCGTGTTTTATTTTCCAAGCACAGCACTTACATTGGGTTAGGACCCACCTCCGTGAAATAACTTAGGAGCCTCCCCGGTGGTGTCATCTTCTTGCCCCGAAGCGAGACTGCTTCCCGGCTGCGGGCTCAGGGAGCATGCAGGGCCTGAGCCGGCTCCGGCCAGGGACTCGGCGCGAAGGGTGCAGCCTTTGCTCCTGGTGTGCGGCGCCCACCGGCCCGCCGGCCGCGCGGCCCCTTTCGGAGGCCGGCCCCGCCCGCCCAGCGTTTGGTTTCTCAGCCAGCTAACGGCGCTGGCAGAACAAAGCTGTCTATTTGCTGTTTTTTGGCTTCCATTATTTCAGTAAGTTGAGAGGTTTCTTTGCAAAATCATATCCTGCTTTAAAAAATTGCCCAGTTTTGCAACATTAAACAAAATGACAAGCTGGGAAAAAGTTGATTAGGAAGCACCGCGGTGAGACAACTCCTCCGGGTTCCCAAATGGGGACAGGGCAGCAAGCGAGGCCTCTTCTGAAGCGCTGGCTGCGGGTTGGGCCGGCTTGGATCTCCCTGGGGGGGTCTGCTCAGTGAGACCCCGAGGGGGACAGGAGCCCTGGGCGCTGTCACCGCAGACCAGCCCTGCTCACTGGCGCCCACCCTCAGGCCTCACCAGCGCCAGCTGAGGGGTCCGCCGTGGGGACCTCCTGCCCACAAAGAGCGCCCCTCCGCGACCCCCGCTGGCTTCGTATAGACACGCCTGCCTCTAAGCCCCGCTGTGAGAAAGGACGACAATGCACAGGGGTCCAGGCCGTTCTCTGGGAGGGCCCGGGGGAGAAGAGCTCATTCGCCACCTGCAAGTCTGCCGTGGGTGGCTGGGGTGGCCGCAGGGGCGATGGGCCGGCCCGGCTCTTGGGGTCCCCTCTGTCAGGTGAGGGCAAGTTCCTCCCCTCCGGACTCTCCCTTACCATCCCCCAAGTGCGCTGGGTTTGGGGTCCTCTCCTCCCAGCCACCTTCATGCTGGGGCTCATTGCTGCTCCCAGAAGAGCAGAGGCTGGTTAACGATCTGGTGTGTCCTGGAGGGAGAAGAGGCTCACACCTGTCTTCCATAGCCGGGGCGGGTGCGCTGGCTCTGGGGGTTCCCGGGCCACACAATCACAGCTGTGATGCTCGTTTTGCTGCTGTAGCGGCCAGAGGTGCCACGTAAGTGAGAAGCAGGCTGGGGCTGATAGAACTTTATTTACAAACTCAGGCCACACAGAGGGCGTGGCTTGTGGGTGACTGGGCAGAGGGGGGGTTTACGGAGAAGAGGGCAAGAAGAGGGGGTGTTTGTGGCTGGAGTAAGTGGTGCCTCGGAGGGAGGACGATGTGTAAGAAGGCCGGGGATGCAGAGTCTGTCGGCTCCAAGTCTGGACGAAGAGGAAGCTGGAGGGCTTCCTGGAGGGGGTGGCGTGGCCGAGTTCAGGCAGAGACAGACGTGTGCTGCGTTTCCCACGCTGAAAACTCCCAGCGTGTGGTTCCAGATTGTCAGTTCTCTGGGAAGGAGGAACGAAGAGAAAACTGTGCGTGGCTAGTGGCCTCGGTACCTGCTCCGTGGGGGAGGGCTGCATCTCCCACTTTCCTTGGGAGGAACTGGGAGTCCATGGGGCCCATCCTCGCACCTATCGCCTGTGCCAGTTTCCGTTGGGCTCCCCACTGCCCGGCCGAGTCCCCGCGCACGGCCACCCGCTCCCTGCTGCGGAACCAGGCTCCTCTCTGCTGTGACCTGTCTGGTGTGGGGCCTGTGGGGCCGGGCCAGCTCCATGCCCTGGGCCCCCGGCTGCATCTCCTGAGTGCAGCTTTGGCCTGGGAGGCGCCGGTGGGCGGTGAGAGGAAGGCTGGTGCCCTTCCGCCCTCCTCCTGGGAGCTCCCCAGCCCCCGCCAGCTCTGTGGGGAGACCGTCTTGGAATCAGGCACCCACTCTCCCTCTGTCCTTCAGTCCTACAGACATCTGGGCCACCTCTGGGCCTCCACCGGGGACTGACCAGTCCCGGCCAGCCCCGCTTGGGCCTGAGAGAGTCTGTGTCTGAAGGCCCCGCTTGTTTGTAAATATGTCAGCTCTTCCAGGTAACATTTGCATTTGGGGCCGACACCTTGATCCAAAGAAGTGAACGTGACCAGACCATGTCCCGTGTCTCGCCCCAGGAGGACACTTGCCCGCAGGGGAGTTCCCACCCGGCTGGACGGCTGCATCCGATGTTGGGGCCCCTAGCCATCTCACCCCAGCCTCCCTCTGACCTCTTCAGAAGCCAAAGGGCCGCACCCCCGCACCCTCTGCTATAGGGCTCTGCTGCTTCATCAATTAAAAACAGTGAAGCGAGGTCCCGACTTCTGGCTAAGAAATAAAAACTCTAAGACTGGCCCGCACAACTAAGGCCATTCTGGGCCCTTTTCACGTCTGTGCAGGATGGAGGCATTTTCTAGCATCATTGAAATAACAAAACAGTGCCCAGGTCTCTGCTCCTTGGTTTAGCCTTTTAATTTCTATGAATTGAAACAAACTTCCAGTGTAAGAAAAATGAGCTTTAAAACCTCAGGGCTTTGTGAAATGGCCTCTGTAATCTCTGAAGGCCGGAGCCCAAGGAGAAGCCGAGATGTGCCCCATAATTACAGGGCCCAGGCCGGCCAGCCGTCCTTCGCAATGTGGGGGCCCCTTCGGGTGCAGCTCCCAGACAGAGCGGGTGCTGCTGGCTGGTCCCTTGGGGAACCCCGCTCTGGGATGCTGGCCTCCAAGGTGTGGTGCCCCCGGCTCTCCCCAAAGCTGGCTGGGAGGCTGCGTTCCCCGAGGGTGTCCAGGCAGGCGTGCGTGTATGTGTTTACTCTTAGCTGGATACCTATATGCCAGTTTGCTGCTAGCAGACAAATACAGCCCAGTGAGGGCTGAACTTGGGAGTCTGGGTGCTCACATCACTCAGAACTGGAGAGAAAGAGCCAGGAGAGAGGGAAGGGAGAAAGAACCGGGCGGTGGGCGAGGGGAGGGATGGGCTTTTTTTCCTTGGGAAAGTGAATAATGTCATCGTTGATTTAATTAGCAAATTCTAGATGTGCTGACAAAGGAGATTTCTTGGGAGAAGCACTGGGTTGTGTCTGCTCTAAATGAATAGGCTGAGCCGAGTTCCTGGTAATAACAGATGAACAACACACTCGCCAAACCTCAAACAGTGCATAAATCAATTTGCTGGGAATTAACCACTCGCTTCAAAATTAGGGGTTACTTGACAGGGTTTCAGTGATTAGGTTGTCAGGGACCTGTATTTCTAGCTGGGATTTACCTATCATTGATATAAGTGCATCTCCTCTGGGCGCAGACGGGCCGCAGGAGGGCGTCCGCCGCGAGGGGCCTCCGCGAGGGGACAAGGGTGCGGGCAGCCGCGGACTGCGGGAACACCGGGCCCCTCCTCCAGCCGCGCCGTCCAGGAGGTGAGGCACGGCTTTGGAGCCCTCGCGGTCACGTGGCCCCTTGACTGCTCGGAGCTCCGAGGTTTTGGATGAGATGCCTGCGCGGTGCAAGGCGGGAGGGATGGATGGAGAGAGCGAGGCGCCGTGGGCCTCTGGCGGGGCGGCGGCTGGGGGTCTCTGAGCGCGGACTGTACCAGCACCCCCTCACTCAGGGGCGCCCCTCTGGGCCGCTGGGGAAAGGAAGGGGCGCAGATCATTCAGTCTTCAGGCTGGATGGAGAGCCAGCAGGGGAGCGTGCAGGTCTTCCCGAAGACTCTGTCTCAAGGGACTCATCTGTCAGACTCCACACCCCAGTGGGTGAGACCTCCGCCCGGAGGTGGACACGGTTCTTTAGGAGCTGGGCTCAGGATGTTATCGAGGTCACCAGCCCCTCTGGGGATACAAGCATCTGGCTACTCCTTCTACTGGGTTTTGGCCACGACAGTGCCTGGGCTTCCGCATGTCCTCCCTTCTTTCCCAGGGCTCCAGAGAATAATCTGGGCTCTCTCTTCCCACCTGGGATTTCTGTGAGACCACCGCAATGTTTGTCCACCCATCTCACCTCCTGAGTCCTGGCGCTTCAGGAAGCCTGTGTATCCTTTCTCTTCCAACACCTGGCCTTCAGCACCTCTGCATCACAGGGCGGGGAGTCTCTCCTAACAGCCCACCCGGTGTCGAGGCCCAGCCTGAGCCCCCCGGCCAGCTTGCCTGGGTGGGTTTACTGGACAAGGATGTAGATGAGATGTTCCTCGGTCCACAACCTGGGAACTTCCTTCGCTCCACCCCTAGCTGTCTAGGTATTTCTGGGGATGGTTCTCATGTTCATCATGCTTTGTTCTTGTGCTCCCATATCTCTTCCTGTTCATCTGCTAGCCATTAATTAATCAATAAAGCCCACCTCAATTTCTCCGAGCACCCAACTTCCTTATTCTGATGTCTTCCTCTCATGGTAAACATTTAAGAGATTGTTATCTTCTTCTTCACTTAAAAAACACACTGCCCCATCAATGTGTGTGCATCTCCCCCTACTCTCCCCAAAGCCCTTCTTACTTTAGCCAGGTCTGCAGTCTACCAGGAAGATATTTCAAAATCTGTCTGTTATTTTTTAAAAACTGAGGTATAAATTATGTTCTATAAAATTTACTGGTACAACTGAATGTATTTAGTAAATTTGCATAGTTATGCAGCCATCACCGTGACCTAACTTGAGAACATTTCCATCACCCAAAAAGAAACTCTGTGCTCATTAGTCACCCCCATCCACTCCCCTCACTCCCAATAGTCCTAGGCAAGCCTACCTCTATTTTCAGTTTTACCTATTGTGAACTTTTTATATAAAGGGAATCTTACAATATGTGAACTTTGTGACTGGCTTATTTCACTTAGCATAATGTGTTGAGGTTCAACCATGTACTAGCCTGTGTCAGTACTTCATTCCTTTTCATGGCTGAATACTATTCCATTGCATGGATATACCATCTATTGTATAACCATTCATCCATTAAAAGACATTTGAGATATTCCCAATCTAATTTTGCACCTGGGCCTGACAATATTAGCAGGTTTGCCTGATGGATGCCCCTTCCTCTGATAGTAGAGACCATGAAGCTTGTCTATTTTTAGGTAGCCCAATAGTGCTCAAACAATATATCATCCTCCCTAGTTCAATTCCCTTTAGCTAATTCTTTTCCCGTCTCTTTATCTTGTGGCCTATAATTAATTCAGTGAGCCAGCATTTGTATTTTACATATAAAAAAGGTAGGAGATAAAAACTGACTGCTAGATTTGAATGTGGCCAGATATTGTGGCCAGATAATGTGACCAATATACTAAAACAATCGCTGCAATCCATCTCTGACTACACAAGTCTCAGTCACAACAGCAGCAGCAGCAGCAGGAGAAGCAGCAAGAGAGAACAGAGGAGAAGCAGAGGACCTTCTGTTTAGGGTGCAGCAGAGGCCACAAGACGCCTCCAGAAAGCCCAAGAGAGTGAAGAATCGCCAGAGGCTGGGAGGCCGGCCAGCCTCCTACCCGCACCCCGCCCCCCCCCCCGGCTCCCCCGGCCCCATTGCCTGCCCTGTACCTGGTTGCCTCCCTACGAGAGACCAATAAAAAGCCTAAAAAGCCACCGAGGGCTCCAGAACACCTCCTCCCCTTTGGACCCGTCTGCGCAGCTCCATGAGAACTTGCTCCCTGGTCATCTTCCCGCTACACCGTGGGAGGTGACCCTGTTTGCCGTTACCAACTTTGAGTCCACTTGGACCAGAATCTTTTTCCCTTAAGGCAAATCAAACCTATTTTGAGCTAGACATTGCATTTTGTTTGGAAAGTCAGATGTTTGGAAAACGTTGGTGTGATAGCTTCTCGGTTTTCCCAGCAAAGGTGCAGCATTGACCCCTGTTACGGTCTTGCTGAAGCCTGCATCTGACCCGCGCCTCCGTGTCTCAGGGATGTCACTTCCGCTTGCCTCTGCGCCTCCTGGTGCCTTTCCTTCTGGATCACTCTTTGCTCCGTCTGGAAGTCCTCTAGAGGCATCTAGAACATTCTCTGTTCCATGGGAGGAAAAAAAACGCAAGTAGCAGTAACTGACGCTGAGAGCCAGGCTTTTGTGTTTCCCAGGATCCCAGGATCTCACGATCCCAACAGATTCCTCCCGAGAAGGGCCAGGCCGGCCCCCACTCGGGGCCTCTGTGCGAGCACCCTCAGCTCTGTGCGCCCGCCTCCTTCTCTGGTGATGAAAATGGCTGCTGGAACGAAAATGGCTCCAAATGAAGCCATTCTCATGACAAAGACTGTAATGAGGACAAAAAATGGCACAAAATCAATTTATTCTCATGACAACCTTAAGATTGTAATGAGGACAAGAAAAACAGTCTGAAATTTATCAATTCTTCTGACAACCTTGAGACAGTAATGAAAGCGGCAAATGGTATGAAATTGGCCCACTCTCCTGACAGACAGTGAAACAAAACCGGAAAATAGCACCGTGCTTATCTCCCCCCTTGACAACCGGACTGGAACGTGGACAGAAAAGGTTACAAGATTAACCCCTTCCTGTCAGAAATAATCTTGCGAGGGTCTCCTTAAAGCACAGCCCTGCAGCCCCCAGCCCAGGGCCGCCCAGCTGCGTCAGGCTCGAGTGAGGACCTCAGGTGTGTGGGGGCCGCCCAGGTGCTTCAGGCTTGTGTAAGAACCTCGGGGGGCTGGGAAAGGCGGCATCGTTCTGGGCCAGGTTTTCTCTGATGACCTCCAGGTGCCCTGCCACTCAGCACTTGCTCCAGGAGAAGCGTTGATAGCAGGGTGCCAGCATCGTGATGGTGAGAAGCTCCCGTTCTGGAAATGTCCACGAGATACTCAAGTGATGCGAAGATGGAGAACAGAGGCTCCTTTTGGGCTCAATGAAACACAGTTGCTGCTGCCTGCTTCTTGGGAAAATGGACTTTGGGGGCTTGTCAGCCCCGACCCGGCTTCTGCTCTTCAACTACGTTTTCTTCAGCCCTTGTGAACTCGCAGGAGTCCTCAAACACGCCATGGAAGGGGGCGGGCCAGCGGCAGATCCCACGTCCACCAGTGTTCCTCGGCCATCTGGGGCTCCCGGGGGAGGTCAGCGACTCAGACAGGGCCAGTAGGCCTGGAAGGGGTCAGGAAGTTGCACTTTAGCAAGCGGGTGCAGGCGTTCCGGAAGCGTGGTTCGCTGTGTGCCGACGCGGGGCTGGAAGAACCTGAGCTTGTGAGTCCATATCGAAATCTGTCCACTCAAACCGCCATGCCCCTCCTGATGGCGCTGAGGAGCAAAAGCAGAGGCCCAGGTTCTGGCGTCAGGCCTGGTGCCAGCTGCTGTTCCCTGCGCTTGCAGTGACTGTGGATGGGTGATCGGTGACAGCTCCTGGGTGCGCTGGCCCCTGCCAGGATACAACAACCTGCAGAACCCCCCACCAGCAGTCGGGGTTCTCATCAGAGGGAACGGGGAGCCGCCCATGCCTGCCTGCCCACCTCTCGTGCCAGTGGCTTGCAGGCCCTGAGTGGTGGGCAGAGAGAACGGCTTCTGTCTGCTGGCGGAGAGCAGGGCAGCGTCTCCGCTGTGGTGTTCCCTGCACAGCGGGCGTGAGGCTGCATCTAGAGGATTCTACCAGAGTTTCTCCATTTTCTCCCACATCTCTTGGTGGTGACAGAATTCTAATATTTCCTGCCGAATCCGAGAGGTTGGATTTAAATCACAATGTTCTGGCGATGGCTCTGGGTTCACTCGGTGTCTCTCCTCCCCCGTTTTAGAACGAGCGGCCTGTGGGGGCTGCTCTGGCCTTCCCTGCAGCTCCTCCAAGCCCCCTCTGGCCCCCTGTCTCTATCAGCGGCTTTAATGGTTTGAATATTTTCAGTCAAGTTCGAGGTCAGGCCACTGCTGACAGAGCTACTACAGGAGAGGGTAAAGAGGAATTTAAGAGGAGTGCTTTTAGGTTAACAAGAATTTTGTCATATGACAAGTTTGCCCGATTCTGTATTTTATTCTAACAATTCTAGGTGATCCGGGAGCCAGGAAATTGGATACGAGGTTGGGGATTTTCAGATCAATGTCAGCAGACGAGCGGGAGGTTAGCGGGAGTGTGGGGTGGAGGCGGCAGCTGGGCAAGGGAATCTTCGTTCAGGGTCCTGCAAAGTCACGAGGCTAATAGTTTGGTCCAGCTGGGAGGGGTTGAGTGATAGGTAAGGACAGGGTCTCTTCTTGTTTGTTAGGAGAGAGAGGGAGGAGGGAGAGAGGGAGGGAGAGAGGAGGGAGGGGAGGAGGGAGGGAGGGGAGGGAGTGAGGGCGGGCGAGAGAAAGAGGGAGGAGGGAGAGAAGCGGGAGGGTGCAGCGCAGAAAGAGAGCCCAAGACCCACACAGAAATATCGCCGTACACGAGGACATAATTAAGTCACTCCTTGGGTTCTCTCTTTCAGTCTAAATGATCTTGAGTGCCACGTAACCTTTGTGCAAGGAATCTAGCTTCTTCTTAATCATTTTTGTCACTCTTTTCTGCAAGCGCTCCAGGTTTCCTCGTAAGTTCAGGCGTGTTATCTCATTTCTTTCCGTGGCGGACCCACGGGGTAACCAAGGGTCAGCACCAAGCTCAGATTTACAGGTCGGGTGAGAGGAGGCACCAGGGAGACAATTCACTCAAGGTCAGACGGTGAGTGGGTGTCAGGCCAGGAGGAGGGCGAGCCCCGGAGCCCCTCCGCACCTCTCCCCCGCTGCGCCTGAGAGCCACAGTTGCTCAATTTCAAAGCTCCTTTTAGAGGACTCTCAGTTTGCTGCATTCAGCATTGCATTTGTGGAGAGTGCGACGCAGGCGTGCAGAGGGGTTCGGGAGGCTGCAGGGCCCCCCCCCCCTGCACACACGCGTCTGCACACGCCCTGCTGCTTAGCGAGCGGGGCCTGTTAACGTGTGGCTCATTTTTAAATTTGAGGTGAATTCGGAGGCACACCGGTGCTTGGGGGTGTTGTTTACGGCGGTCTGGAAAAGATAGCGAGTCTGAGATGGCCAAGGACACGTCCAATTTTAGACTTGAAGACAGCACCCCGGCGTAGAAGAGGGTCCCATCTGGACCGCATATCGGATGCCTTCCTGCTTGTCCCCCTGCAGAATGTCCACTCCGGGAAGAGTGTCGACACGGAGACTAAGCAGGACGCTGTCGGCATTTTTTCCGTCATGAAGTGCTGCTGTGTTGGAAGCGGCTTGGCAGGCAGCGGGTTGTCAGGCCCCATCCTGTGGGGTTTGCCACGTGATGCGTTGTCAGAGTGGGCTTTGCTAAAGCTAAGTGCCCATGTCCGAGGTAAGCCCTCATACACAGGTGACACTGAATGAACTGTTCAGCGGTGCGGAAGCCCACACCCGGCTGCTGGCTGTGAGCGGGGCCAGCGGGGGCTGTTTGGGGTCTGAGTGAGTCTAGCCTGACGCGTCCTCCCGTCTACTCAGCGAGCTCGGTCTTCTGCCCACCCTTGTGTCCTTTTGCTGAGCCCCGGATTTGTTCAACGGATTCACGAGTGAGAGAAAAAAATGAGTCTGCCTTTTATCTTCTCCAGATTTGGGGAGAAAGGCCAAGTGGACCTTGTTGCATTTCTACCCACAGTTCCTCAAGTGGTCTTAGAGTTTAAGGGTAAATTCCACTCCCTCGTTCGTGACTGCTGCCCGTGATGTGCATTGTGCCGGCCCAAGAAGAGAAAAGACAGAGTGGGAGAGGAGAGAGGAGAAGGGAGTTGCTGCCCAGCCATCGGTCACGGTCGACCAGATGGACCAACATGGCTGACCAGGCAATGGGCATCCTGGGCATTCAGGGGTGGAATGCTGGCCCTCTCTGCAGCGCCCAGTCCCTGCCTGACCCTCGGTCTGGAGGACAGACCCCCCGGGACAGCCGGCTGCCCGTGCTGGCTTATGTCCTCCTGTGCTGGCATCGGGTATGGCTGGCTGGCAGCAGAAGCAAGTCAGAATCTCCTGTTGGATAAATGAGTGAGGCTTCCAGCGCGGGCAGGGATGTGTGCGCAGACCACCGGTGATTTCACAACTCTCACTTCACACTGTGGGCAAAACCCCTTGGCATCAGAAGCTACGGAATCTCCTGGAAAGTGAGGGCATATTCTGCTCTGTGCTAAAATTTCCCCTGCCTTCGATTTTCATGACAGATTTGTCAGCCAATAACTGAGCCCACAGGTGTCGGCGGTTCCCTCCAAAGCCATCACCTTGACAAATGAGGTTTCAATCAACTTACATCACGAAGGTGGCCCCACCTGAGGCTCTCAGCCTCCAGCCCAGCGCTGCCCTGTGAGCTGGGCAACTTGGCGAGAGATTCAGCCTCTCACCTACTGGAAGAATTTCTCTGCTGAGTAGATTTTCAGTGTAAGTCTGTGGACTCCTCTTTTAGGACTTGCCTTCGCTGTCGGCGACGAGACCCTTGGGATGGCCTGCGGGGACTGGTCTCCTTCCCTGGGTAGAAGAGACGTCTTCACTTTGGACAAAGTCAAGTCCTGCTGGTGAAGGTTTGGGCGGCTCATGCTTCAGCAAATGCTGAAACGACTGTCCCAGAAAGTCTGTTATTCTTTTTCTCTTGCTGGTCTAGTTTTTTCTCTGATTTTATGCATTCTCTGACACTGGTGTAGCCAACGTGCTAGATCGCGTGTTAGGGGACTGAAGGTGATGTATAAGGCATTTCTCCTGAAGACCGGTGACAGCCATAAGACATAAGGGAAAAATAACTCTCCCTTAGGGTTTTAAAAGGCCTAATTCATAGAGGACAAATATGTGTATTTAGGAGACAGGAGGCTGTATCTCCTCTGCACAGGACGTGGTGTAAAGGGTGAGGGGCCACTCACTCCTGGGTGCCGTTTGCAGTCTGCCTGTCTGTCTCCCCCCTCCCCACCCCAAAGCCCTCCCCTCCAGGGCCGGCAGATGACCCCAGACTCATCATCCCCACGCTGGGGCGGCTTCGTCTAAAGCGCGGGACTCAACATGGCTTTGCTTTCTCCTCCGGGAGGGTCCCAACAGGCGCTGCGGGGCTCCACGCCGCCCACACTGCCCGCGGGGAGGCGCTCGGCCGTGCTTGTGTCCCCGGCTCAGCTGCCCGCTCTGTGCTACAGACAGTCCACCACCCCCTTTTCAAGGCCTGGCGTCTGAGAACATCCCCAATTCCAGCTCCGAAACAACAAGCAGACAGAGAGCCCACTTCAGACCCCGCGGCCCCACCGCATGGGGGCACTAGCAAATTCCCCGGGCTCAGGCCTCCCTGGTGGCGCAGCGGTTGAGCGCTGCGCTGTGGAGCTGTCGGCAGCGCACGATGCGAGTTCGACGCCCAGCCGGGGAGATTCCCACATGGTGCGGCGGACCTCTCCTGCCTCGCCCGCTGCTCCCCTCAGTGGTGTATTTCTGATCTGCCTGTTCTGCTCCCCACTCTTTCTCTGGTGAACCCTCTCACCACCCCACACCTCTGGCCTGTACCCCAGCTTGTATGAATAAATAAATCTAAAAAAAAAAAAAATTCCCTGGGCTCTACAGCCAGCAGTGGGGCCCAGCTGTCCCTCCACTGGTGACAAGTGTGATTTCCGAGTGTGTGTGGCCAGGTTGTATTTACCCGGTGAAAGCCAGGAAGGATAAGTGAGATAAGAAAAGCATTTTAAAGCTGCTATTAGAGTCAGCATCTCCCAGCATGTACACGCCAGCCCTGAAGTGTCCCCGCTTGGGGGGTAGGGGAGGGCGGGCCACTCACCGGGGACTCTGGGGGGCAGAGGGGCCCCCTGAGATATGAGCACAGCTGCCAGAAGAGGGGGTAATCCATGTCCCACTGCCCCCTCCCTTCCTCTAGGAAGAACGATGGATGCAGACCTGACTACCCCTTTACCCGAACTGTCTCGAGAAAGCGTGGAGGAAACGCACGTCCACACTCCGGATTTCACGTCGATTCAGCCTCCGCTTTTCAACAGCAAAGGGTTGCTGGCTCTGTGGGTCAAGGTAAGTGCTCACCCTTCACCTCCATTTCAAGATTGACAGTAGGATTTTTTCACTCCTCCCCAACTCCCAGGGGGTCTGTCTACATGGACTATTAGGGAGCCCTGCTCTGCACAGAGGTCCACCAAGGCAGGTGCAAATGTGTGGGCTTTTTCTTCTCGTGGTTTCAGCTGCCTTTCCTCTTCAGGAGAACAGATGCCACGGATACAATCACCGAGGTCTCTCTCTCCCCCAGTAATGAGCTTCTGGAGGGGCGGTTTTCAAATGAGAAGTTACGGGCGCGGTTCTGATTGAAACAAACTGGTGTTGATTGCTGATCAGCCAGCTGTAAAGGAGGCCGCGCAGGAAGGGAGCAGCTAATGAAAAGATGGGGCTGATTTGGGAGCGTGATGGTCTCCGTGCCACGGCCGGGGTGAGTGGCATCAGATTACCGCCGTGCGGGGAGAGTAGATTGAGAATAAGGAACTTCTGTCTTGAAGATTAAATGGTGAATTTGCTATTAAATGTGAAAGACATAAAATGGAATTATTGCTTTGAGGACGTCACCGCAGCTCTGCCCTGGGCAGACAGTGGGGCCTGGGCACCGCTGTCACCTGCTCGCTTCTCCTGTTGCGGCTCAATTAGCGCAGATCCCAAAGTGACAAGCAGAGTCTCGAGAGGCGGCCGTGCCAAGCGGCCCAGGGCACCTCTGAGGGTGCCCCACGAGGGGCCTTGGTGCCCTTCGGAACCGGGAAACATTATTGGTGAAGTCCTGGGTGTTCCAGAAGGCCAGCTCTGATGTGTGGGGAGGCCCAGAGGCTCTGACTGGCCGGAGCTGTGTCCCTGGGGGTGAGGCACCAAAGCCTCCCAGGGCACAGGGGTTGGGGAGCAGGACGTGGGTACTCCTGCCTGCGCAGTGGGAGCTGCTGAGGCACGGCTTGGCAGCGGGGGAGGACCCACTGCTCCTGGAAGAAAGGCAGGAGGGTCATCCACGGCTCGATGCGTCCGCTGTCCTCGGACCCCTGCATGTCAGCACCGTGTGGCGTAGTGCCCCTCTCTCCCCACCTGCATCTGTGCCAGGGGTGCCAGGTCGAACTTCGTGCTCACTTCCCGGCCTCCCTGATAGCTGGGGCCTTTCTATGAGGTCGGAGGCTCTGAAGTGCAAACGCTAACACTTCTGGGGCTGCCTTCCAGCTTGGTCCAGGCCTAACCCTGCTTGCTGTCCTGGGCCAGGTGTGACCGCCGAGAGCGGAGGCCCGGCTTGGAACAACTGAGTCCCCGGGACCCTGCAGGTCGCGGAGAAGCGGGAGGCGCTTAGTAGTCTCACCTGGGCGGCTGGAGTCTGTCTCCTGCCACTTTGCTGGGTGCTGCACAGAGGCCCTCTTGGGGGACTACCCTGGACCACCCTGTCCTTGGTGGGACTGCAGGGACCCCCGCCCCCACCGCCAGGAGCGATGCGATCCACTACACAGCGTGGAATGTTGCGTTGATTCGAGCCTGCAGGGGGCCCGGCCTGGCCTCCTGGAGTTCCGATCAGAGCAATCCTGACGCGTCTGCTGCGTGTGCGGGCTGGGGAGAGGGCGGAGGAGCAGGCTGCGTCCTGGGGACCTGTCCAGCCAGAGCTGCGGGGCTGCTGGGGACCGCTCAGGGCCGAGGGGGCGGGGCCAGGCTGCCCGTGCCCCCACTTTGGCTGAGCTCGAAGGTGCTTGCAGAGGCCACGGTTTGTACTGCAGGTGCTCCGTGGTGGAAGGCTCACATTCTGCCGTTTCGCTCATTTTACATGCTACGTGACTTAGTTAAGGGTCCATCAATGAGATGAAACACACTAGTGAAATAAAGTAGATAACACTGTCTTTTACATTGGCTATGCATCATTAATCCTGCTTTCTCTATCCCCCTTTGAACTTGGCCCCTGTGAATTTACTGCCCATGAAACCAAAGGGCCGCGGCCGCCAGCCTGCGCCGGCGTGGGGTGTGGCACGGGGCTCCCCACCTGGCCGCATGGGCTCATCTGCTCCGGCCCGAGGCGGCCATGGGCCTGAGGCTCTGGCGACGTGGCCTGCAGCTCTGCCAAGCCATCTGCAGCCTTGTGACGAGGACAGTGTCAACAGGCGGCAGAGTGAGAGAACCAAGCTCATTTTCACTTTTGACCCGAGAAGGACGCCTTCCCAGGTCTTCAGCTGTGAAGCGCTCACGCACTAATTAGCACTGTCTCCTGCCCTCAGCATCAATTCTGAAAGTCACCAGTTCAAACTGAACATCCAGAAACTTGGCAATGTGATCCAAAGGATATCCAAACAGATTTCAAATTAATCGGCTTATGCATCCAATTTGCTCGCGATAGTTAAGACTTTATGTTTACATGACACTTTTTCTATTAATGT
>PVIJ01014902.1:0-38656 GCA_004024925.1 Scalopus aquaticus
AAGATGTGGTACATATACACAATGGAATACTATTCATCATGGAAAGAAGATAAACACATGCAATTTGCAGCGACATGGATGGAATTAGAGGGGATCATACTCAGTGAAATAAGCCAGAAAGAAAGAGAAAAATATCGAATGGTTTCACTTATAACAGGACTATAAGGAAACCAAATAGGAGAGAGACAATCAGCAGGGGAGGGGAGGGAGGGGAGGAAAAGGGCACATAATGGAATAGAAAAGAACACAAGGGACCATGGAGATGGATCACGGGTGAATTGGTGGTGGGCTACCCAAGGGGAATACAAAATGTAAAAGACATAAATAATAATTATATATATATATATATATATATATATATATATATATATATATATATATATATAATCGAAAGGGAAACTATATGCCCATGACCCTCAAGAACTTAGATGCAAAAGTTCTAAATACAATTGTGACAAATTGAATCGATTCTGTTTTCAAAGGAAAACAAATCACTTCCAAGTATGACTTACCCCAGAATTGTAAGGCTGGTTTAATCAATGTCTACTACTGTAATTCACTACATTAAAAAACTGAAGAGAAAAACATGTAATCATTGCAATATATGCAGAAAAAGAACTCTTTACAAATCCAGCATCCATTATTGATTAAAAAAACATTCTGTCAGCAAATATATACACATGACTAGTAAGCACATGAAAATATGCTCTATATCATTAGATATTAAGAAAATTCAAATTAAAACAATGAGATGTCATAAGCACCTATTAAAGTGGGTGAAATTTTAAAAATACTGACCAGCCTAAGTGTTGGTGAGAATGTGGAGAAACTGAAGTGCTCATTCATTATTTATGGGAAGGCAACATTGGACTATCACTTTGCAATACAAGTTTGGCAGTTTCTCTAAATGTTTAGCTGTACTTACTATGTGATCTTATTGTTACACTAAGAATTTGTCAATAGAAAAGGAAATACTTGAATATTCAAAGCAGCTTTATTTATAATAGCCAAAAGTGGGAAAAATCTCAAACCAATCAAATAAATTAACACATATATCATTTTACATAGCTACATTTTTTTTGGATGTAAATGTTTTAGATTTCTTCTTTTAGAAATGTCAAATAATCAATACAGTGTTATTAACTGTGGTCACCATACCTCCCATTAGACCCTCAGAATTTATCTGCCTTAGAACTGAAAGTTTTTACCCTTTGATCTACATGTCCTAATTTCCTCTTCCTCATCTCTTCACAACCACATTGTACTCTCTGTTTCTATAAAATCAATCCAACCACAATAAAATTTATTCTGTGTGTATCTCTTTCTCCATCTTGCTTGTCAATTAGCATAATGCAGTCCAGCTTCTCCCTGTGGTTGCAAATGGAAACATTTCCTTCTTTTTTAATAACTGAATAATATTTGAAGATACATTTCATTTTATATTCACTTCAGTTATATAATCCCATTTCTAAGATATGCATCTGAAAGAAGTGAAATAAGTATCTGCAAAAGATATCCACAATCCATGTTCACTGCAACATTATTCACAATATCCAAGTAATGGAATCATTCTGTCAATGGAAGAATGGATGATTGGATAAAGAAAAAATTTACACATACATATATTTAATAAATATATATAATATACTTGAGGCATAAATTAGAAATATGTGCTATATATTTTATATCTATACATATTAACTTCCTTATCAGATTTCCACTGGCATAGGTTATCTTTTCATTTATTTTGCTGAACTTAGTTCCATTAGCTGAGGCCAGCACTGGGGAAGCTTACAGGTGTCCTCAACAGCCAAGTCTGTTGGTATCTTCAGTGGCAGCAAAGACTATTGATTTCTTTGGTGCTGAAGACTGCTGATAGCCTCTTGATCTCTTTTCTCCTCTTAGGGGGTAAAGTGGCTGAAGTGATCCCTCTTGCTGCTGGGTCCAGGTTGTTGGAGTTCTCGCTGGAGAGTTTGTTGGCGTTCTCGCAGTTGAGGTGGCACCCATGTCTGATTGTGGAGTAGCCATGGTGCCAAGGGCTGGAGTGCAGGGACTTGTGGAGGAATAGTAGTTCCATATGCTGGAGTGCTGGCTAGCCCACAGGCTAGGCCACAGCCACAGGCCAAGTGCCAAATGCCAAATACCACAGCTTTAGAGTCTGAGGTATGGACAGGATTGGGGGTTGCTGTTATCTCTGGATTCATCATAGCCCAAAGAAGCTCCTTCTAGATCAGTGAAGTAGTGTCTCCCTCTCTGAGTGTTCCTCAGTGGCCATGATTTGTCTACATCAAGAGTGAAAACTGTGGTATTTTCTGGGGAATAGGTCTCTATAGTCCACACCAAGAAACACTGCAGGGTCCTCCTCTAAGTGTGTTACAGGGAGTCCATTGTTGCCATGTTGCTGCTCAATCCCTCAATGGCAAAAATCAGCCAAGGTCCTTTGACATTAGGTCTTGGGGGCCATCATTGTGGAAATCACTGCATAGCTAATATTTGTAACCCCAACTCTTCTTTTCTCCTGTCTGTAGATGACTCAACTGAAGTGATCTCCTCTCAGATCATTTCTTTTATTCTTTACTATATTGTTGTGGGTTCTTAATTGGACTCTTGAGTACCCCAGGACAGTTGATAAGTAGCTATCTAATTGTAGTTTTCCATGCAGTGCCTCCTGCTCTGATTTGCTGATGTCACTGTCATTAACAATTTTCTTTCTTGATCGAGTACGGGGGCACCTCTATATAGAAGGGGAAAAGGATGGGTTCCTTAATGTTGCATCTCCAGACATACCTATGTGGGATGAGATGACCACATCAACTATTACTGTTAAAATCATTCTAGCCTGAGGCAGAGTGAAGGGGTAGCTGGGAGCACAAGTGCACAGGACTTTACGCAACCCTCACACTGGTACCATGAAGTGCACCTACAAGCAACCTTAGATAGAACACTACTCCACAATATAAAAGAAAGTGCTGATATATGCAACTCTTTGAGAGGATCTTGAGGACATTATATTAACCTGAAAAAATCTAATTGCAAAAGTTACATTCCACATATTTCATTTATATAACATTCTCAAAATGAAAAAACTTACAGACATGGAGATGAAATGTGGTTTATAAGGCTTAGGGGTGACTAAAAGGCCAGCATGAGACAGTTTTTTAAAGCAATGGTACAGTATCTTGACTATGGAGGCAATTATATGAATCTATTCGTGTAATAAAATTGCGTAAAATTTAACACACACACACAACACAAATGAATGCATGTAAATTTAGTAAAATCTCAATTAGGCCTTTGATATAGTCTGAATGTTAGTGTCCTCTCAAAATCATGTTGAGATCCTAAGGCTCAATGAGCTCATATTAAGAGATGGGACTTTGAGTATTGATTAGGTCAAGAGGGTAAAGACCTAATGAATAAAATCACTGCTCCTATCAAAGAAACTCCCAAAAGTTCCTTCCCCCTTTCCTGTACATTGGAATAGCAGCCCCAAAAGAATAGAATGGCCTGGACTCTATGATAGTATTCTAACAGTGCCACTGTCCTGGTTTGATAGTGTGCTGTGGTTACAGAAGATGTTCCACTGGAGCAAAGTTGGTGTAAGGTACACAGCACTCTAGTATTTCTGCACCTCCCTGAGAGTTTACAGTCATAAATACAAATTTGAAAAGAAAACAAAATGTATTTTTCCCCAAAATTTACAGTTTTAAAATGAAAATTATCCTTAAAAGTTGTTGTGAAGGACTATGGGGACAGATTGTGGGTGTCATGGTGGTAGGAGAACAACAGGGACTTCCCTAGAAGAGGAAAGTCAAGCACTATCCAAAAATTAACAAAGATGACAGAAAATAAATAAGTAAATTGCTGTAAATCTACAGTTATCTCAAAATAAGAAGTTTAATAAACAAAACAATTCAACTGTGTTGCATTCTCAAAATGGAAAACTATTATGCCCAGCAATGAGAAACGATATGGAAGGATTAAATAGAATTTCACTGACTCAACGAGTAGTAGCCCACATCAAATAATAATGAATCAGAAGACTTTAAAATTCTGTAGCTTCAACTACCAGAACAATTATCTTCAATAAATTTAAGCTATAGGGTGTTATCAAATGTGCCATTTAAAGTAAATGAAGATTAAAATAATTAACAAGAAACCTTGTTTGAATAACAAAAAGGCTAACATTAATGTAATGTGGTAGTTGAATTAGAAACAGTAAGCGCCAATATAATGTACGTATGCCCCCCAAAACCTGACCACAAGGTTGCTTGTTATAATTAAGGTGATTAGTGCAAACTAAAGAAAGGCGCCATAGATGGGGCCTATGCAGGGCTATTGCCCAGTCCCAGGATGGTGTCAGGGTCAAATCACTGCAAACCTGGACACTGAGAGTGCTGAGGACCGTGTATCCAGGGGAAGCTTTCTGGTTCTCCTTTCCTGAGCACTACTGTGAGGAGCAGTGCAGTTTATACCTGTCATAAACCCTGTTCCTCGAGAGAGAGCCATGTCTCCTGAGGAAACAAAAGAAGAGGAAGCAGAGCAGACTGAGAAGGATGGACTGAGTCTGGGGTGCCAGAGGAGGTAGCATGTCTCTGAGCAGCCAAGGTGATGGCTGGTTCCTGTGTCCTGCAAGGAGTTATAAATACAAGTAAATAAATACAACTAACATAAGTCAATCTCAAATGAAATAGGGTTGAGCTAAGTCAGTGTTTGTATAGAAACAAAATGGTCAGTTCAGGAGACACTATGGAAGGAGGAGTCAGAAAAGTGGCTCCTGGGAAGAAAGGAGGGAGAAAGCCACACACACATGCACACCCTGTTACTGGACAGGGGAGCGGGTGCATGGCCCCCCAGCCTGATCCCATTCTACCCCACAAAACAGGCAGATAAGCTCATTTCTCTCTAATGTTCCTCCTGCCAGGAGACAGAGGGATGAACCTAGGGATCCCACTCCCAGGCCAGGAAAGGGATCTTGAAACCCTCTGGCCAAGTTGTTTTTTTTTTTTTTTTTTTTAAAAGGACCCCACACACTAGGCAAGGATTTACTGATTAGCGAAAGAACAAGAAATAATGCTCTGGGGAGACCACTTTGGGCATGAGAGACTCCAGGCAATCTGGAGACTAAAAGGGCTATGTAGGTTTTAGAAATGAGGTTTGAGAACAAAAGAATTCAATTTTATTGGCTGAGAAGGCAGGGAGAGTGGACTTGGCTAGTCGAGGGCACCATCAGCTGCAGCCCAGGGGTCGTGCAGGGCTTGAGACCTTCTCCGAGGTGAGCATCTCATGGAGGCTGTGTGCCCTGCAAATCCAGTTTGAGCCAGTCCAATCTGAAGATCTATGACTCCCTTCTTCATCTGGGTCTTTTAACTCCCACTTTTCCATAGCAGTCAATTTGATAAACTGTGGAAAGACAGCTCAGAAATGCCCAAAGTGAGCCACAACATTAGTGAACAACAACAACAAATGAGTCAAGGAAATTTATGACAGTGGGTGTCTGGGCCTAGAGTCACTAGGTGACTTGTTTACCAGTCCATGGAAACAGCAAAATTCTTGCCAAATTATTTACCTTGTTTCCTGGCCTGCCCCAGGACCCTTCCTGTCTTACTCCCCAATCCCATTTACAATTACACTAAAAATATTAAATAAATACCTAGGAGCAAACCTAATAAAGGAGGTAAAATATCTATACACTAAAAACCTGTGGACATGGAGCTGTCTGGAAATACCTATGTTACTCGGGAGAGGCACTCAGAAATTTGGCTTCCTGTTCTGTTCTTGGAAGCACAGGGCTCTGCAAGGCTGGCTGCTTCCTTCTCTGCTTTTGGGTTTTGCTGTTGTTTCTTTTTAATTTACTAATTTTTTCACTGTGATGACATCAGGATTCTCTCCACCGGGTATCACCTCTTCAGGGTACCCACCACCAAATCGTCCATTGTCCACACACCCCAGTCCACTGCGATTCCTTCCCTCCTGGCAGGATTCCTGTGAGGGTGCGGCAGAGGCCAAAGGTGATTTAAGGCAGGCCAGCTGCTCCCACCCACGCAGTTTAGAGGTTCCGTTTCACCTTTAGCCTTTGAATCCTGGGGTAACCACACCTGTACTCAGTACTTCCTGGGGCAAAGCCTCGGAGTGGAGGGATCTTTCCGCTGTGACCTGCGGGCAGCAGATTCACTCAGACTCAGCATTCTCTGTCTCCAGTGGGAACACTCAGCTCCACACTGACACCAGAACTCGCTTTTCTCTTAGGAGCTGGTGAGTGAGAAATCACTTTGGATTGAATATAGGCCTAAAAATAGAATTCTAGGTCAGTACGTCAGATGTGAGAACCTGAACTCCCAATTTGGGTGTCAGGGCTGGAACAGCTGAGAACAGGACTGCTTTTTACTATTTGGGACATTTTTAAGAGTCCAGTCTGAGAGTGAGCTTTGTTCCTCTGAACTGTGGAAAGTCAGTGTAGAAGTCAGGGTGTCAGTGAACAGGGGCTTTTCCCAAGAGCTTCTGCCACTGGGCTCCCCTACCCCCATCTCATGTTCATCTTTCTAGAAATTTTTCTGTGCTACTGTTTTTTTCAGTAATTAGGTTTTTTTATTTTTTTTAATAATACAAGCTTAGGCTGCCGCTCATTTTCTGGCCTCTTGAGTTGAATGTTTGTTATTAAATTCGCTCACTCCCTTCTTCCCCACTCTCTCCTCTTCCTTATGTCTCATTTAAAATTCCTTAAAGGCACTTATAGGAGAAATATAGGTGAGCCAAACGAGAAATCAGAAGAAGAAAATAGCACACAAAACATAAACAAAAGCAAAAACTAGCAGGCAACCACAAATAAGAGACATTCTACAGGGGAGGGGGAGGAAGAGAGACCAAAATATCAGAGAAAAGAGCACAAGGCACTATGGTGATGGTTCATGGGTGAATTGGTGGTAGGAAACCTACAGGGGATACACAATAATGTAAAGGATATAAATGAATAAAAATAAAAAAATAAATAACTTCTTAAAGTGCACTTCCATTATCCTCCAAAATTCCCTTAAATCCTAGCCTCAGATGACCACTTGTCTACTTTCTGTCTCTATAGATTAATTTGCCTTTTCTAAAATTTTATGCTAATAAAGTCATCTGTATGTATGATTTTGTGTATGGGCTTTTTCCACTCAACAAAATGTTGTTTATCTATTTATTTAGGAGTTTTTTTTGAAGACTATCAAATGGTAGTCTTTGACTACCAAATGGTAGCTCTTCTCTTCTGAAACAGTTGAGATTACATTAACATTAGGTGGACCTCAATCCCTACCTCCACTATCACAAAGCACCCTACCTCTGTATATTTGTATTAAAATTTCTGCCCCTTTTTCCCCATCACTGTCTATCATATATTCTTCTTCCCCATCTGTCTTAACCTCAGTTCTTCTTTAAAGGTTTGATAGACTTTCTTTGTAAAGCCTTCTTTAAGATGGATCATATTATTATTCTTATTCTCTTCTACAGTGTTTTATTATTCTTTTAAAGATTTATTTATTTATGCATATAAGCTGGGGTATAGGCCAGAGATGTGGGGCGGCGAGAGGGTTCACCAGAGACAGAGTAGGGAGCAGAACAGGCAGATCGACAGAAATACACTGCTGAGAGTGGAGCAACAGGCGAGGCAGGAGAGGTCTGCTGCGCACTGAGCATCGAACTCGCATCGCTGCTGCTGACAGCTCCACAGCGCAGCGCCCAACTGCTGCGCCACCAGGGACTCCCTATAGTGCATTATTTGGGTATCTGTTACCTCTGTATCTATAGTTCTGTGGCTTTAGAACTCCTTTTATGTGTGGCATAGTATTGATAAATTCTTTTGTTTTTGTTTTTCAGTGTAACTCCTTATCCTTCCTTCTGTCTTAAATCATAATCTTGCAGGGTATGGTTTCTAGACTAGAAATATTTGTCTGAGTACTTTCACTACCTTTTACCATTGTCCTCTTACCTATAAGGTTTTTATTAAAAGTTCATAGACAGTCTAATTGGTTTTCCCTTTTAAGTGACTGATTTTTTTCTCTCAGTGTTTTTAATATTCTGTCCTTGTCATTGTTTTTAATTGTTTCATTATAATGTGTTTTGGGCTGTGTGTGTGTGTGTGTGTCTGATGTTACTTCTTTGGAACTCTTTGAGTCTCTTGGAACATGACATCTGGTCTTTTTCCAGATTGAAATGGTTCTTATTAATTATTTCTTTAAATAAGTTTTCTATGCCTTTCTCTTTCTCTTCTTCTTTAGGACCCCCCATAATACAGTTGTTTCTCCTTAGTTACCCCTAATACTTCTTAATGTTTTCAATTTTTGTATTCTTTGTTGATATATTTGTACATTCTTTATAGCTTTGCTTTCCACCTCACTGGTTCTCTCCATTACTAGTGGGCATCTAGTATTGAGGCCCTTTATTGTACTTTAAAATTCTGTTGTGGTATTTTTTAGATCCATTAGTTATAACAGTCTTATATTTTCTTCATCTTTATTGTGTTCTTATTTTATAACATCCATAGTTTTTCTTAATTTAGCAAGTATGATTGTAAGTATTACCTTGAACTCCTCTTCACATATTTTTCAATAGTTCTGCAGGATTGAGACTTTCTCTTGGGGTTCTTTTGCTCCATCATTTGTGATTTTCTTCTCCGTCTTCATTTTCAGTTTTTATGGGTTGTAACAGGAAGTTTACTTTTCTTAACTTAGGAAATTGATTTTATATCCATCCTACAAGAAGCGGGGCATAATCTTGGTTGTTTTTTTTTTAATTTTCTATCACTTGCACTTCTATCTTTGCACTTGTTCAGATGCATGGGGTACTGGTACAGAGTAGGGCTGATAGGTAGAAAGAAACCAGAGCAACAGGGCACATACAGGTTACCTCCAAGAGTATCAAGGATTCATGCTTTTTACTGTCCACAGGTAATTGAGTTGTGTGGTTGGAGTCCACAGTGATCCTCCTCTTGGCCAATCCTTGGCCTAAGTGTCCTGTATTGTTTCATGCCTGCCTCAACCTCTAGGCTATGTTTGAGCACTAGATACATTGCTGGGCGAGGGTTATAGTTTAAGACAGGACCAAAAGCTGGAAATTGTTCTCTTTACTCTTTGAGTACAGAATCTTACCTGGAGCACTTATTCTTGTTATTAAGCTCTATATGTATAAGTTCTGGCTAATGAAAACATTCAGTTGTTTCCTGGGTTTGGACCCTACTCCTGGGTAAGGCATGTGTTTTCAATATTACAAATTCAGGTTGCAAATAGTAGCTCCTTCGATGAGGAGACACAGGTGAATATCTGGCTCTCCTTGTCTGTTTGGTCTCTAGCTATTGTAGATTGGGACCTTCAGACTCAGGTGGGTAATGAATGTTGTGTACCCTACTTCTCTAGTTCACCAGTTACTCAAACTTTCTCCTACACACCAACTCATGTGCCCCTATCTCCAGTGCAGTTCTTGGTCTCCAAAATCCTCAATTTGGGCATGAGCCCCTGAGTCACCAGCAGCAGAGGGGGCTGTGTTCAGCAGCTGCCCCTCCCTCTTGTGGGTTATGCTGCTCCAGTATCACTGCAAACACAGTTCAAATATACTTTTTCCTACCTTTTCCAGCTGGCATATGCTCCTGATATATGCTCTTGATAAATGGAGTGTCCTCCATTTATCTTTCAGGGGAAAACTTTGTCCTACTACAATTTAGTTGTGAATATATGGAGGAGATGAGACCAGATTTTCCACTCTGCCACCATCCTGCCAGATTCCTATGGCCATTTTTATACACATGGTGGAACTAACTGGTGAGCAAGGCTCAGGAAACTTGGGCTGGTTCTTAGCAAGTTCCAGGTGGACTTGCAAGTTTTCTTAGGATATGGAAATATATACCCTAAATATAATACTATGTTGGTTTTCTGCTCCATAATAGTCGGTGCCCTATCTCATGAGTTAGCATATGTTCTATTTAAAAGAAACTACACTTGCCACCAATACAAAAGTTTATCTTCTGATGAAGATACATAGTATTTCTCCTGAGAAAGAAATAATACACTCATCCTTATTGAACTACCTTATAAGAAAAGGGAACCCTATTGCATGGTGATGTTGGAGACTATAAGAAATGGATTTACTCCTAGATGTTTACCCTATGAATTCAAAAGCACTCATTCAAAGATAAATATGCACTCCTATGTTCATAGCAACACTATTGACAGATGAGTGGATAAAGATGTAGTATATATAGCCAGTGAAAAACGACTCAGCTATAAAAAAAAATAAATCTTGTTTTTTGTGTGACAGCATGAATTGAACTGCAAGGGATTATGCTAAATGAAATAAGTGAGAACGAGAAAGAAAGGATTTCATGCATGTATGTAATATAAAGAAACAAAACAAAAGAACAACCTTAGAAATATGATTGTAAAACTGAGGTTACCAGAACGGGAGTGAGTAGCAAAGGAGGAAAGGGGGCCCCATGAGCTAAGGTGGAGGATTATGGGTGTTTTGGTGGTGGGTGTGGTAACATATATCGAAAGAGGTGTGAACTTACACCTCTAAATCATATACAGTGTTTCAAACCAACATTATCTCAATAAAAAAAATACACTTTTTAAAAAAAAAGAAGTTGATTTCCCACACTGCCAGTGGGAAGGGATGTGGTGTTGAGTGCTGCTGCTTTTTAATTAGGTTTGCAACCATGAACAAATATTATTTCCAAAACAATAAAAATTTTTAAAAAAATCAATAGAGAATGTGGGCAAGAATGCTTGGATAGAATCATTAGATCTCGAATTTATTCTTGAAAAAGGAAAAGTAATTTAAAGAAGGTTTTCCAAGTTAAAGAAAGAGTCTGAGTAAAGGCAAACTTTACATCTAGATAAAAAGTCCAGGAAACACCTAGAAAGAAAGATAAGATGCTCATGGGTACAATGTTGGGCAAGGGGTTCTGTTCTTCCATAACAGCATACCCCAAGTCTCCCCTTGTCATACTAAATCTTTGAACAGCCATCCTTTCTCCTCCCTCTAGCACCCTCTCCTGCTCCCAGCCATGGGTCAGTCCTCCTCTTCCTCCACAAAAGGTGATGATTTGGCCTCCAGCTTTGATGCATTTTTAAAGAATTTCAAGTCGGAAAACATAATCCTCTCTCCAGAAAACATCAATTTGATTAAATCTTGTCTGAAGAAGAAGGATGTTCAAAAAACAGCTGTTAGTATCAATAGCATATTAGAAGGTATTGAAGCTGCTCCAATAAACATTGCTGTGACAGGGGAGTCTGGAGCAGGAAAATCGAGTTTCATCAATGCTCTGTGGGGAATCAGGCATGATAATGAAAATGCAGCCAACACTGGGGTGGTGGATATAACCATGGGAAGGACTGAATACAGACACTCAAGGTTTCCCCGTGCAACAATATGGAGCCTGCCTGACATTGAGAGCACTAAATTTCACCCAGAGACTTACCTGAAAGAAATGAAGTATGAGGATTATGATTTCTTCCTTATCATCTCTGCTACATGCTTCAAGCAAAGTGATGCAGAGTTGTGCAAAGCAATTAAAAATATGAAGAACAATTTCTACTTTATTCGCACTAAAGTAGACAGTGTTTTATACAGTCTACAAAAGAGTAAACACAGAAACTTCAATAAGATGGAAAAAGAAAAATACCTTCAAAAGATCAAAAATGAATGTCTGGTGCAACTGCAGAAAACCAATATGACTGACCCTCAGGTCTTCCTAATATCCAGCTTTGAGGTGTCTAGCTATGATTTCCCAAAACTGGAGGCCACCCTTCTGAGCGGGCTCCTCGCTGAAAAGCGCTACATCTTCAGGCAATGCCTGCCTGGCATTAATGAGCTTTCCATTGACCAGAAGAGGGATTCCCTGAGACAGAAGATCTGGCTGGAGGCCCTAAGGGACGGTGCGCTGACCAGCATCCCTTTCATGGGTTGCATCAGCCACAGTGATGTGGAGAAGCTGGAGGAGACCTTGACCACCTATAGGTCTTACTTTGGACTGGATGATGTTTCCCTGGAAAACATGGCCAAGGATTTGCACATGTCAGTGGAGCAACTCAAGGCAAACATTACATATCCCAGTTTGCTATCAGTTAAGAGGGGTGATGGGGTCTTAGAGAAAAAACTGTTGAGATATCTGGAAAAATTCTGCTTTTTGAGTGGAGGCCTTCAGGCCACTGGTCTTTATTTTCAGAAGATTTTCTATTTTCAGAATTATTTACTTGATGCTCTGGTGAGTGATGCTAAAGTTCTCCTTAATAGAGAGGAGATTTTTAAGTACTCTGTGGACTCTGGACAGTCCTATCCACCTCAGCATGTTGGGGATGAAAATGAGAACAGTGAGGCAGCCAGCCCCTGACGTCCCCTCGGTATCCATGTGGCATTCATGCCTGGGGAGGGCTGAGAGCTCCTTGAGGCAACCGGACACACCCCTCCCGGGGAGCACAGCATCACAGGTGTGTCACAGAAACACTCCTGAATCAACCACCACCTCAATGACTTTTCTTTGAGAATATGAACAATTTACAATAAAGAATTGTTCTGAGACATTATCCTTGGGAAAATAAGGGACAGGAATCTAGAGAGGGGAGCTCGTTTCTCTATACTTACTTCCTCCTCAGGACTGTTCTTAATCTAGTACTAAGCAAGTACTAGCAAGTACTAAGCAAGTCTAGTAATAAGTCTAGTACTAGCAACAACAAAAAAAAATGCTAGCAAACATTAGGTCCTCAAAAAAGTATTTCTAGTGACTACATAACTTTTTCTTTGTATTCCTCGTATTCTGTTATAAATATATGTATTCTGATCATGAACAGTCCAATTAATTTTGAGCGATATCCTCCTTGTGCTTTCTAAGATATTTTATTTGATATATATGAAAGACAGTGAGTGGAACACTGTGTCACAGGAAATATTAGAGAATCACTAACTAAGGACAAATTCCCATTTGGGGTACTTTGTGAGAAGGACCAGTGCACATGGGGGGAAATATAGCCCAGGGGCTTCAATGGTGGAGACCTAGACACTCATTGGTTGTTAGCAAGGTATTTTGTACCCTAACTTGAAAGGTAGGGAATACGTGGAAATACAAATACATAAGGTTCTCAAGTATTTGAAAAGATGCTCAGTCTCTCATCTGATAAAAGAAACACAAATTAGAAATGTCATCTACACCAAAATGTCATTTATTTCTTTTATATTTGGGGAAATTGAAAATTTTGACACAGTGGGTACAGCTGTAGAAAAATAGTTACGGTCATACAACGCGGTGAGAATACAGGATGATACAGTCTATAATGTGAAAAATTAGGCAACTTCTTTTTTTTTACTTAAAATATAGTTTATTGTAACTTAGAATATTTTACATCTATTATGTAATTGATATTATATGCTAGGGTATACAAAGAAATATGTATTTTTATTTTTTCCAAGACAAATTATTTTATTACTATTCAACAAATATATTTGAGATTCCAAATATGTGGGATTTTTTTTGTAATGTATATATTTTTATTGTTATTTATGTCTTTTACATTTTGTGTTCCCCTTGGGTAACCCACCACCAATTCATCCATGATCCATCTCCGTAGTGCCTTGTGTCCTTTTCTACTCATTTTGTGCCCTTATCCTCCCCTCCCCTTGCCCCTCCCCCCACCCGCTGACTGTCTCTCTCCTATTTGGTTTCCTTATAGTCCTGTTATAAGTGAAACCATTTGATATTTTTCTCTTTCTTTCTGGCTTATTTCACTGAGTATGATCCCCTCTAATTCCATCCATGTCTCAACTTCTAAGAAAATTATACATACATTTACACTTAGACCCACCCAGTGCTCTCACTTTGAAAAATATATTGCATAAAAAAATGGAAAAATTATAAAAACATGTATGTCTATAGCCCTTATTTGCACTGTTTGAAATGGAGAAGGACAATTTAAGTATTCTTCAGTAGGGAATGATACAGTCACAGAATAGGTGACTTGACTACCATAAAAAGGAATGAGAATATCATATGTATTTCTAGAGTGTCACTTCCAGGAATACACAGAGACATGTGTATAGCATATTTCTGCTAATATAATGAACTTAATATGAATATATATTTTCATATATTCTTAAAGAATGAAAAAAAACCTTATGAAAAAATACCTCTGTGTATAGGAAGGAACGGTCCTGGTTGGAGGTGCAGTACAAAAGTTAGATTTCATTTAATAACTCATTTTACCTTGGAACATATAAAAGTTTTATATAACTATATAGTTGTATTTCTAAAAATAGAAAGCAAAATAAAGGAAATTAATCCAAGCCTAATGTTGCTATAACTAGTTTTTCATATTAATTTGAAATTAAATTTCTAGTGGAATACATCCAAAGAATTGAACATGGAAGTGCATGAAACTTTATAAACTCACAACCTATTTTATCTTTAAAACATAACATTTTCTAGGAATCCTCTTACAACATTAGTGGGAAGGTAAACTGGTTAGTCTCTATGGAATTCATTATTTTAAAAGCTGGTAAATAAGGCAATGGATCTAGTATTTATAATGTTTTTAATATATAAAAGATTGAACTTGGCTTTCCTAAACAAATTGTATAGTAAGAAATATTTGATAGAGGGAAATTTCTTTTTGTGTCAGTTTTCCTTCCATAAGTGCAGAGGGAATGATGTGATTAGAATTTTCACATTTTTCAAACTTTAAAGAAGTTAATAGACCTAGGTGGTGATCACCTATAACTGCTAAAGTTACACAAAGGCTACAACCCCCCCTAATGAAGTACACAGTCTAATAATATAAAAGTTTTTTGCAAAAAAAAAAAAATCAGAGGAATCAGAACAAGCCTCTCCAGATCACTCAAAACAACAAGAAGAACAAAATCTAAAAAAACATATGTGTGAGAATGCCAAGGAAAAAGCAAGGACATTTTAACACTGACTGAATGGATACTTTCTTATGTGAGGACATACAGAAGTCAAAAGACATTTTAAAAAATTGTTCATCATCACTTCTAATAAGATATTAAAATTACAAAGAGATGCCATCTCACACTCATGAGAATGTTACATATTAAAAAGGCCCCCAACATGCGTTGGAGAAGATTTGCACTAAAAGGAACCTTAACATGGTGTTTGTGGAATGGTGCAGCCATTATAAAAAATAATCTGGATTTACCTTAAAAAACTAAAGATGGAACAAGTCTTTCCTGACCTCCTTGTACACCCTTTCAGGGTTCACCTGGTAAGTTCCCAAGCTTGTGAACTGACAGTGACATTTAGAGCTTACCTTAGTCCTGAATCTAAGGAAAACACTCAAATTTGACATGCAGAAATGCAGCAGGGGCCCAAATAGGGACAAACACTTTTTGTGATCTTCCTTTGTGGTTACCCCCTTCTATTGAATGTTTGTCTAGCAAGGTACTGTGGACACTCGGTCATGCAATCCGTGGTTAGTCTTCATTTTTAGGTATTTTCTTGCTAACTAGACTTCAGGGTAAATGGTGGGGCATGTCCTTTACTTCTCTTGTGAGCTTCATAACCAAAAGGCAACCTAATACTCAGAAGTCTTCCATAAACATTTGTTGACTGACCAAAATCAAGACACGGTTTTGAGTTCCAGCTGGTCCACCTCCATAACATGTGGCAGGTGATTTAATTTTAGAGAGTCAATTATTTTTACTAAAATAAGGATAAACACAGCTATCTCCATGGCTACTGAGAAGGGGCCAGCAAGTGGCATTGCAGGCGTGGGGAGCCCTGCATGAGCACAGTCTTGCTGCTCATGTGGACTCACCAACACTGCTGTCTCCATCCTTTTCGTTGTCCTCTGCCAGGTCTAGCTCTCCCTCTCCTGGACACAAGAGTAGTGACATCAGATGGAAAGAAATCTATAGTTCTCATGAAATAAATTAGTAGACACAAGGACTGGCCAGGGGGAGGGTCTAAGGAGTCACTGTAATTGACAGTGACTGATCAATTTTCTGGTTGAACTGTCTAGAACTTCTTTAGGGGAGCACAGGGAAGCTATGGGGGGGGGGGTGTTGAAGGACCCAGGCAGTAGAACAGAATTGAAGCAAATTAAAAGACACATGACAAATAGAGAGAAAATATTTGCCACTGTATAACAAAGGGGTAATCTTTTCATTGTTATGAGGGGAAAAGACCAAAGATCAGGTAGAAGAAAATGGGTAAAAGGCTTAAAATTTGTTTAAGTACTTGGCCTGTTGCACATGAAAGCAAGCAAACCTGGAAATAGCTAGAGACCCACTTTGTGGATCCTTGCCCACCTGAAAACAAAGACCCCAAAACAGAAATAAAGGGCAACTTAATACAAGGATTTATTTACGTAAGGAGTACAAAGAGGGTGAAAGAGAGAGGAAGAGAGGAGAGGAGGGAAAAAGAAAATTTGTTTAGTAACTGGGGAGGGACAACACCTCTCAGGTCAGCTCTAAGATAGGGACTGAGCCCTGAGGTCCAGCTCTAGACCACCCATGCCTCCTGGGCCCAAGCTCCCTGTCCCTCCCCCTCCCAAACCCCTCCCCTCCTTCTCCTCACCCCCCTGCCCCCCTACATTCACTGGGCCACCATCCTACCTACCTTCCAGGTCTTTCTCCCCATTCAAAATGACTACCCACTCCCTTCCTCCTTCCCAGCAGCAACCCCTGCCCCCCAATTCTGTAAGTGGAGTTCATAACACACCCGTAGTAGTAAAGAGGTGACTTTAAGTGGGAGCGCAGCAGTCTCTAGAAATACTCTTTATTTTTGCTCTGTGGTAAATGAGCCCTGACCCCTGCCCCTCCTAGGGAACGACTGGGAACTTGGCGGGGATGCACAGATCTATCCCTGTTGAAATTCCATTCCTTTATGGGACCCAAGGATGACATAGCACCTTTCCCAGTAAGTAACTACAGAAGAAAGAGACCTTACTCCTAACATCCCTCCAGAATGAGGAAAGAACAAAACAGAGGGGAAACTTGTTATCAGACCCTGGGCCTAGTTCTGGCTTTCCTAACCTTCTTGTTACTCAGCCCCCAGGCTAGTGGGAATTCAGCCAATCACCAGTGAGAAGCAGACCCCTTCCCACCTCTCCATCCCCCGGGTTTCCTGTCTTCAAGCAATGGCTCCAGAACCTGCTGAAACCTGGTGACCACTGAGAAGCAAATGGTAAAAGACTGACGTAGAAGTGACCTACATCTCACTAGCCTGCTAAAACCACATCTCTCAGTGGAGCCTCAAGATGCTAAAGAGACAGGCAAGCTATGAAGGCGCCTGGAGCTCTCTGCACATGCCCCAGCAGGGTCCAGCCCAAAGCCGCTTCATGCCCCTCCCTGTGCCCGCCCTGCTCAACCACATAAAAGGGAAACCCCAACACTCTCAATGAAGGGCTGCTAAGGCTAACTTGCAGTCCCTCCTTTATTGTATGATCCACCATAAATGTCCAAGTTTGAAATCTATTGGCCTTTTCAAAATTTGTAAGTTAATTGGCAAAAAAGACAAACCGAGACTCATCTGTAACCATTTGATACCCTTGGGAGGGCATCTTTAGAAAATTGACTCATGATTTTTTTTTTTCCATTTGGTAAAATCAATCTCTGTAAGGCTGGAAGTTTGGACAGTCTCTATGAGAAAACATAATCAAGAGTCGGTTTACTTGCGTCCCAGATGGACAGGACTCATGTGACTTCTCACACACCTGGCGGCTTCTTCACATTCAGCTCTCATTCTACACTGTTCTGCTTGTTATGGGAAGATGCTGGTTAGTCCTTTCTTGCAAAGGAATTCCTCTGAGGTGGGACTGCCAGATGTTGATGTCTTGGGGCAGCAATTTTTAAGTCACCTCAGAAATGCCTGTTGACCTTGGAAACTTTAGGCTGGCTGGACAGTGGAAGGGTGTGTGCAGTCCTCACAGTTTCTCTATCCCCAGGACCCAGCTAGCGAGGAGCACCCGCAGCTTGGGGAGTAGGTCCTATGTAGCTCCCGCCCTGTGTGTGTGCCCCTCACTGTGACCAGAGCTTAGGGGTGGCACCTTGCTCACTGACAGGCACAGGACTCAGTCTGGGTACCTCAGAAAACAACACAAGAAGGTATATAATGAGTCAAGCTCAGGACACCGTGCCTTGGACTGGAGGGGAGGGGTGATGAGAAGTCAGCAAATCTTTCTCTCTGCCCTAGTGCAGAACAAGAACCATCTCCCTTTAGTGTGTCTAACACCCTTGGAGAGAAGGACTCTGCTGGTGCCTGAGAATATGCCAAGGGCCAAGGAGACTTCTTCCCTGAACTCTATGAGCCAGATTTGTAGATGAAAAGAAAACAGTCACGTGAAGACACTTGCAAATGTGCTCTGTGGGGCAACTTGAAGAGTGGAAAGGAGAAGCTACGCACAGAGAGAGGTGGCGCTCATACATGGAGACTTCAGAAGAGTTTTGAGCTGGACCTTGGGAAAAGAAATCCTGAGTTGGGGCCGCCCTGGTGGTGCAACAGGTTAAGCACAGCGCTATGAGGCTATCCAGAGCCACTGCAGCACGAGTTCGATCCCTGGCCAGGGAGTTTCCCACATGGCACAGCAGACCTCTCCTGCCTCGCCCGCTGCTCCCCTCAGCAGTGTACTTCAGTTGATCTGCCTGTTCTGCTCCTAACTCTGTCTCTGGTGAACCCTCTCACCACCCCACACCTCTGGCCTACACCCCAACTTGTATGCATAAATAAATAAATCTTTAAAAAAAAAAGAAAAGAAATCCTGAGTTGGTCGAGAGACATGGGTGGGACACCGTGTGGAAAGGCATGGGCACCTGAGGGCAAGTGTTTTGTTGGTGAAGAGTGGGGATTAATAATAAAAAAAGAAGGAAGGAAATGCTAGGATGAACACTGAGAGGTAGAGCTCACACATATTCCTACAAAGATGAGGGAAAACATTTTACTTTACAACTCAGAAGAGGAGGTGACTCCCCCGCCACAAACACACACATACGCTTCCAAACCTCCACCGTGCTCACCAGTCTGCCTTAAGCCACCCTTGCTGGTATTTCTGTCCAGTCTTTCCTTGAAGGATTAATTTATTTACTTATGAGTTCAGCACATTTTATCCCATCTGCTCTGGAGCCCCATGCAATGTGTGAGAATGGCCTTCATGCTGGAAAATGGGTTCCCCCTCCACACCCCAAATTCTTGACCACCTTGTGGTGAGGCCTGGCACACATCAAGGGAAATTGGCCAAATGACCCTATGGAGAGACCATAGTGGTGGGTGCTCCACTGCCCGTGCCCAAGTGAGGGTCCTTCCCTTTCCACTTGGAGTCCCCCAGGAGTCCAGCCACACTCTCCTTTTGGATTCAGGATTTTATGCTCTTGGAGGTCCCCATATGCAGCTGGTGGACAGGACAGGCCCTGTTCCTGCAGGAGAACACTTCCTGATGGGCAGGCAGTGGCAGGTGGGGTCCCTCCCAGCTCCCAGCAGAGGTGTGTCTGGGGTCTCGTCTTCTCATCTGCCGCCTTTGCACTCCTGCAGGGACAGTCTCACCTCTCCCCAGGCAGTGCAGAGGACCTTAAGGTAAGGACAGCAATAAAAAGCTCGGGATTTACGTTTCCAAATGCCCCCCGTATGGCCATTTTCCTTCACGTGTCTGAATCACTTCAGATGCTGTGAACTTCCACATGGCTCTTGGCTGCCCATGGAAATGTTCCATTTCCCTGTGTGGCATAAAAGCTCCCTGAAGTTTGGTCCTATCTACCTTTTATACAGTCTTCCTTCCACTGGTGAGTTTCATAAACTCTCCAACAAGCCCATAGCTTTTTCCTGTCATCACACATGCTAACCACCTCCCTCCACTAAAGATGTCTGACTGCCCTCCTGCCCTCACCACTTCACGGATCCTGATCTTTTGCTCATTTTAAGTTTAATCTGTCCCTGAGCCCTCCTCTGTCTCTCCATCCCCAGGAACTTGCAACTGCCATTTGAACTCACCACGAGGTCCCCTTTGGTCTTTATGCACCCATAATCCCAGGTGATGCTCCAGCCCATCTGAACACTGAAGGTAACCTTCAAGTCAGTGCCCCAGAGTTCACTACACTCACCTCCACTTACTCCCCAGAGCCCTAGCACCTACAGAGCCCTCTCCCCAAACAGCAGGCATTTCTGGGAGTCCCCATTCTGCATGTGCTTGAGATACCCTGGGCCCCAACTCTGAGCTGCCCCCTAGGGAGGATGTCAGTGTGGGCTGCAGGCAGGTGACTGGCACCTTGGTCCCCCAGACGCCTTTCCCACTTCTATGGCCTAGGACAACGAGGGGGGTGTAATACTGTTTTCTTCTCTTTTGCTTCCCCTCCATGAGAGAAAGCCCATGCAGCATCTCACTTTATTTCCAAGTTGTGTATGAACAGCTCTTGCAGGTTATACTTATGGCAGTGCTCCCAGGTTGTCTTCCTTCCTTGAGAGGAGAGTGCAGCTGGCTAAGAGTTGGGCACCAGCCCTTTTCTAACCCTTAGCTGGCAGGTGGTCCTGGCCAGGCTCTGTATCTTTTGCTGTGACAGTGAGGAGAGGGGGCTAACCACGAGTGGTCATCCCGCCTCCTTGGCAACAGAGATCCTGAGCAGCAGTTGGGTCATTTTCTCCCTGCTCTGAGTCTCTGTAGCTAGAAGTTTCTACAAAGATCCCAGTTACCTTTCCCCTCCTTCTAAAACCATGGAGGGACATTTTCCATGGAAATTCAATTTATGATTTCCCTCGCAGAGACAGGATGTGACAGAGACTTCCTCGTTTTGTTCTATCCATCTAGGTATTAATAGCAAAGGGCAGGGCAAGTAGCATGTATCTTATGTGGGATCTGTCACAGAGGGACTGACCCCCTAACCCGCTGCCCACCCGTGTCTAGGAGCCATAGCAGCTGGGACCAGGGCACTTTTCCACAACGATCTCCTGTGAGGGGGGTTGAGATCACCAGGACTCATCTGCCATTTCAAACCTTTGTCACTACCTGTCAGGTAGGTGGCTTGTTTTCATCTTTTAGAAACAGAAAGCAGGGAATGGGAATGAATGGTGGGAGGTTTCGGAGAGAAAGCGTCTCATCAGCTGGGACTGGATGGGGCATGAAAGTTAGGCTTAGAGAAGTTGTCTGTTCATGCACTTCCACCTGCATGAATGAGGGGCTAGGATTCTGAAGCACCCTTTTCTTTCTCAAGCCATGTCAGGCTTCATTCAGAGTTCTTTCTTACAGCAGTTCATCTCCCTTACAGACGGGGAGTAGAAACCGTCTTATGGGGCAGTTGAAATCAGACCGAAACAAGCCTGCAAGCATGAAGTGATAGCTGTGCATGGCAAAGCATTACAATGGACACTGAAGGAGGAGAGTTTGGGAGAATGTAAAAATCGTACCCCTCAAGGCAGCAGTTTAGGATGCAGGGACTGGGGGAAGAACAAAGCATGCAGCAGCTACAGAATCCAAACTCACGAAGTAGCAAAAGTGAAAAATAAGAATCTTTGAAAAGAGACACTCCACGGTGAGGGCCTGGAAATCAATAGAACAGAAGGTATTGTTGAAGAAATGAAGATGCAGAAGGAGAAGCTAGAATGAGGTTGGAATGGGGCCAGGAAGAAAATGAGGAGGAAGTAAAGGAGGGGTGGAGGAAGAATTGGGCTCCCCCAGGTGAAGGGCTGTGGTATTTCTTCAGCATGGGTGGGCATGACCCTTATACCTCCTGCTGTGTCCTCAGGAGGTAAGATGCCCAAACTTCCTGGGAGAGCAGGGAGAATGCACCCTACCGGCAAAGCTCAGCTTCAGCCTGGGACCCTTTTTGGTTGCTCTCCACATTGGATCCTCCATCTTTCCCCAAATATCAATCCTGCCCAAACTCTCACTTTCCCCACCCAAAACAGATCTGAATCCCATTTACACTGTGCTGTGAATAGCTGGAATCAGAAAGTGTTTCCTTTCACAGAGCTGCTCACTCTCCAGAAAGGATCAAAGTGGGGTTGGAAAGTGTAAACATCAGGCAGCAAGTGGGAAGGGGAGTGCCCTGCAGCCCCTCTGAGGTCCCACTGATCATCCCCCTCTGATGAAGGCTTCAAGGCCATGTGCTTGCATGTTGGGAGCAAAGGGACGCAGGGGCTGCACCTCCTGTTTAAGAGGGTCTGAAGGAAACTGTGGTTTTGAGTTGTTTTATCAGATGGAATTTTCAGATTTTTATTCACGTGTATGTTGGTTGGTTGGTTGGTTGGTTGGCTTTGTAGCGAACACCTGGGGATTCAGTCTGCTCCTTTAATGCCTGTGAGATGCTGTCAGAGTGAAGACGCTGAGTCTGGCCAGGTGGTTCCTAATGGGGGTCGTGATTTAGAGGACAAAACTGGGGGTGCACCCAACCCTGACACACAGCACAGCTGGTAAGGAATCTGCATCTGAAGAAACACAGAACCTGAAGGAAACCCCCCACCCCAGCATCTCATAGCTGGGGAGGCGAGGAGTTACAAGTCACTAAGTTTTATGCCTCAGTTTCCTTGTCTGTGATATGGACCTGTCAGTAACAATACTTCTGGTACAGGTGATATTGGCAACAAACGTACAGTTGGTGTTGGTGCTCCTTCCTGTGGCATGTGTGCACACATGTGTGTTTCCAGCCTGCTTCCCTGTCAGCCCAGAGATGGAAATCACATGAATGCATCACAACAGAAACCAATGACCTCCCCCCCGGAAGGGTGCAGGAGACATGGAGAATGTCCAATGGGCACCCCAGCCCCCATGGTGAGGCCTGTCCAATGCTAGTCTGTGTGGGAAGCACCCCAGTTACCACCGAACACAGGTTCTGACTAATACCTCAAAATTCAGACAGTCCATATGGACCTATAAATGCTCTTGGTTTGAGCCCCTCTCAGTTTGTAAGGCTAGAGTGGATGTTAATATACCCTCACAGCTTTGCCCTCCTAAGACTGTGAGAGTGCAGGAAAAGAAAAAGAATGAGGCACACAAGAGAAGAGAAGGGGGCAGGAGGCGGGAGAGAGCATGCAAAATCAGTGTGCAGCCCCTGCTCTCTGGTTCTTCGCTGCCAGTTTCTTGGCCCAACACAGACACGTTCCTGCCATCAGCTCAAAGAGCAAGAGGCTGGACTGCTTGCCCAGAGCCTGGACCCTGACCCTAGGCCTCTGTTCTTCTGTTCATTATGTTAATAGTAATTCTAAGAGCTTCCAAAACAGTCCAGTCCTGCACAGGGACTCTGATCTCCTTCCGCTCAGGGGTCACAACTTGCTCCCCTACCATCTGAAGGGCAGTTCTGCCCAACCCAGGCCCACTCACCTTACAGGCTGCTCCTCTTGTTGTAGTCCCATCTGCCCAAGCCCTTCTAGCCCAGGGCTCACTCGGAGAGCACCCCACCACCACCACATTCACTCACCCACACTCATCTGCCCTGACCCCTCTTCTTCTGGATGAACCAGCAGCTTTTATAACCCTTTATCAACACCCTGCCAGAGGGGCTGCAATGGAGTTGCCGGGGCTCTGCTGTCACAGGACCCTGGGAATGTGTGGGGAGAAGAAAACCAAGCAAAGGAGTGGGTACCAGAGTTAGAGAGGGGAAAGTGAAGGCACTAGAGACATCCCCCGGGCCTTCCCCCACTGGGGTGCTATGACAGAGTGAAAGCGAGGGGGAATGCAACCTCTGAAAGAATTCAGAGAGTCGAACATGGATGTTTGGAAGGGGAAAGCAGAGGAAGGAAGTGTGACTTGTATTTTAAAAGTGCCCAGCCAACCCAAGGGTCAGCACTGGTTTTGTCCATTATTTAAGTATAGAAATTGAAGTTCAGTCAGTTACAAAATCTGTCTAAAACTGCACAACTAAACAGACGATAAATGTGGAGAAAATTATGTCTTCCGTGATGTGTTGGTCACCCAGTCTCTGGCTACCAAACTGCGCAGCATTACTCAGGTCCCAAAGGCCACCCAGAGTGAGTGGTCCAGCCCTCACCTGTGCTGGGGCTGGGTCTCCTGGACCACAGATGAGAGGTCTGCCTGCACATGCAGGGACAGTTGCCAGGTGACCCCCAGTGGTCTCCACCTGAGGCCTCAGGACTGGAGGCAGGAGGTCCAGAAGTTGTTATTGTTGGCAGGCAGCTACCAGGCAGGCCTCCCACTTCTGAGAGCTCAGAACTCTGTGTTTGTTCCTCTGATCTGCGGACCTGATGTTCCAGGCCAAAGGGAAGTGGAAGCAAGGCGGGGTAAGGGGAGGGAAAATGCATCTGTGAGTGCTTATGATTTCCCTTTGTTTGAGGAAATCACTAAATCCTACTTGAGCCCCCACACAATGTGTGACTCTATTCCTGGCTCTAAACAATACAAAATTCAGAAACTGCTTCCTCTGGGACCCTTCAATTCCGTCCCCTCGCAGTAGTTCTGTAAGTCCCAGCGAGGGCAGTGGAGCCATTAGCAGCTGTATCTGGAAAATTAGAAGCACCTCTCACTTCCCCACTATGGCTTAAAAGAAACCAGACACTGGGACTGGTAAAAACAAACAAACAAAATAATCAATTGAGGCTCCAAATTTCCCTCAGGGTGGATGGGCCAAGTTCCAGCTCTCCCGTGTCTCTCTGGCATCTTTTTGTCCCCCTCCAGGTGGTCACCACTGTGGAGGAGATGGTGGATTTCCTGGTCTCCCTGGACTCCCTCCAGCGAGTGCCTCTGCCCAGCCGGCTCTTCTTCCTCTCCCACCTCTTCTTCCTCCTCCAGCTTGGGAGGCTGAACCCAGGTAGAGTACCTGATCAGTAGCCTACTCAGCCAGGACCTGAGCATGTCTGCTTCTGCCCAGCCCTCCTGCCAGGTGCTCCCAGGGCTCAGATCTTGTACCCTGTATCACGCAAGCCAGGTGCTGAGATAAAAGATTTTCATCCCAGTTGTTAATGGGCCATGGCCTCCAGAGTAACCACCCAGTCCCACACATAGCTCTCCTCTACCATCTCTCCAGCCACCCAGCACCCCTTACACATGTCCCACTACCCTAAAACTCCCAGGCACAACAGGGGCATAGCAGGAGAATACTAGTACCAGTATTGGTCTGTCTTGGGCTGAGCCAGTTGGTAGATAATTTTACTCCACTTCTGCATATACCATGCTTCCAAAAAGTAGGAAGGTCCTCAGGTCTACCATCCATTATGAAAAAGCTGCCACACAGAGTATAAAGTAATTATGCAAATGCAGTTCCCTGAGCTGGAAACCAGGAATTCCATGGTGATCAGGCACAGCTCTCAAGCAGCTCATGGTCAAGAGAGGGGAACAGATGTGACATCAACAGTTGTGCAGCTCTGTGTGGCCCCAGCTGCAAGGGAAATGCGTCGAAAGGCTGGGAGCCCAGCTGAAAGAGTAATTTGCTTTTTCTGGAAAACCAAGAAGAACCACAGAGTAGAGACACAGTTTGTGCAGAGCCTTGCAGGACTCACACTCTCCAGGAAGAGGAGAGGTAGAGCATGTGCCCAAGGAGAGGGCTGGCATCAGGCGTGGGGTGAAGCAGCTGGAGAGAAGCTAGAGAGAAAAGATGGTAGGAAATGTGTTGGGGCTTCAACCAGCAGCAACAGAGAGTCTCAAGTGAAGGACTGGGAGGACTCCATGGAGGGAGAGCTTTGAATGAGGGGAAGGGAGGACACAAAAGCCAGAGAGAAGAGTGAGGACATGCCAGTTTGCAGGTAATAAGACAAGCAGAGGCACTGCCACAGGAACAGCAATTCTTGTGGAAACCACAGAAGACAAAATCATCTGGGAGAGAGGGGAGACAGCACAGGAGAGGATGAGCAAACAAAGGAACCTCATTAACAGAAAGCCCTAAAGCAGGATTTTAGGTAGAAAAACTAAAGAAACAGGGAATTCCTCTAGGTCATTTTAATAGCCTCTGTTATTACAGAAGTTGTACGTGTGCATTATAAAAAACTAGAAAATCAGACAAAGCAAAAATAATAAAACTTCTATTCTGATTACGGAGAAAGTGGTCTGTCTTCTATCAGATCTTTTCTCTGAGCATTTACGCACATATGCATTTTTTTAATGAAATATGAATATAGTATACATATTTTTTTAAACTTAACTGGGTCTTTTTGGGGGAGGGGGTGAAAGGGGAGAGGTCAAAAATTCTATTTCATTTAATGCCTTGACCATATTTAAATTGTCCCCCAAAGTAACATTTGCAGTTGATTGGTTCAGCCCAACACCACGCGCTGTATCTGTTCGCAAAGATCCTTGTGCACTTTTCAGTCTGGCACGTTCACTTTTTTAATGACAACTACTCATTCAAGATTGTCCTATAGAGTGTGTCGCCTTCCTCATTTGAATGGTTTACTGCGGATTCCTGAGCTACAAAGGAACGTGATAAAATCTTATATTCAGGAAAACTGATTTTTGTCCTTTGTTCTGGCTCCTCCTGGTAGAGGAGGTCAAGGTGGTCGGCCCGGGGGAGCCCATCCTGGCGCACGTCGGGGAGGAGGTGGAGTTCCCGTGCCACCTGTCGCCATACCAGGATGCTGAGCACATGGAGATCCGCTGGTTCCACAGCCAGGCGTCTGAGGTGGTGCACCTGTACCAGGAGGGGCAGGAGCTGCACAGCCAGCAGCTGGCACAGTTCCAGAACAGGACCAAACTCATCACCGACGACATTGCTGAGGGCAGCGTGATCCTGCAGCTGCACGGTGTCATCCCGGCAGATGAGGGCACCTACGGGTGCCACTTCCTCTCGGACCACTTCTCTGAGGAAGCTTTATGGGAGCTGGAGGTGGCAGGTGCGGGAGCCCCAGGCCCAGCAGGGGAGGTGGAGAGTGGGGTTCACTTGAAAAGAGCTGCTTTGCCCAAGGGTAGCTGGAAAAGCACAGAGAAAGGGAGAGTATCTCTAAGTCCTTTAAATGTTTAAAAAGAGAGATCCACTAAAAAGTGAACTAAAGAAATGTTCATTCAAAAAAGATATGCAGATGACCCCTAAACATATAAGAAGATGATCACTTTTACTCATAATGAAAGAAAGGCAAATTAAAGCTACATTGACATAGTTGTTTGATCTAAGATTTTCAAAAACTTAAAAATTTGCCCACACTTTTTTGGTGGAGCTGTGGGCAGGCAAGCGCTCCACTCTGTACGGCAGTAATGGAGTCAGAATCTCTGGTGCCTGAGGCAGCTAAGTAACAGCCTGGGCCTCTGCCCTGTGACATAGCAGCGCCCCCTAGGACACCTCCCGCAGCTCATGGGGAAAAGGTGTGCGTGTAAGTTCAATCCCTGTAGCATTATTTGCTGTTGTAAAACAGAGGAAACTCCCTAAATGTGCAGGCGTAGGGCTGCATAAGGTTCTCACACAAGGAGTTGATCCACACTCCACAGCTGGATGAATGAGGAGGAGCAATAGGAACTGGGAAGAGTAATTTCTAAAATATTATTAACAGAAAAAAAGCAAGATGCAAAAGAGGTTCTATAACCTGAAAACTTTTGTGTAAGAAGGGGGAAACATTGTACAAAAGAAACACAGAGAGAATAAGCTAGAAACCAATGAAAATGGTTACCTAAGAGAGGGGAGGATGCAGTAGGGTGGAGAGAACAAAGGTGTGGACTCTCCTGACACATTTTTTACAGTATTAACATTAAAACCGTATTTATTTTGCATATTCAAAATATAAAGCTATTTCCACAAGTTCAGGGAGATAAAGGAGTGCTTATAACAGAGGCACTTGAGTTCTAAGAGGGATTCAAGAGAAGGGAAAGAGAATCTATTGAAATTTGGGCTGGGATTGTTCTCCATGCTAGGGGGACTGTCCCTTGCATAATATGACTAAGCTGTAGCTTTTCCCAACCAAATGACCCTCCCCTACGTTTCCAGATGTCCCTCACGGGTAGCACTTTCCCCACATCCTACTACCACCTCTGATTTAGATTGTTTTTTACAGTCCACATTGGGGGAAGGGGGGCAGGTTGTGAGGCCACATGTGTTTTAAGAGGAATCACAGCAGCACCTTGTGGTGACTGTGAAGGGTGAATGGTGGCATAAACTTCATGTGAAAAAACTTCTACTCTTTCCCACTCCCCTTGCCTCCCCAGGGCTGGGTGAGGACCCTCACATCTCCCTTGAGGGCTTCAAGGAGGGAGGCATTCAGATGAGGTGCAGCTCCAGTGGCTGGTACCCCAAGCCCAAGGTTCAGTGGAAAAACCATCAGAGACAGTGCCTGCCTCCAGAGACAGAAGCCATCATCCCAGACACCAGGGGCCTGTTCAGTCTGGAAACTTCTGTGGTCATCCATAGGGGGTCCCACAGCAACGTGTCCTGCTCCATCCAGAACCCCCTCCTGGTCCAGAAGAAAGAGTTCGTGATCCAGATCGCAGGTCAGTGGGTGCCAGTCCATCTTCATCTCCCTGGTCACCACATTTTCCATGCCCTTGTAAGGACACACAGGAACTGGGACCTGGTGTGTAAGGGTTGGGTTGTCCCTGACTCCTGAAAAGTCAGAAATTTGGGTATCAGGAGCTTATTAAGAGTATAACTGACAACTCAAATGGCAAGTCGGGAAGACACAGAAAGCCCAAATTATGTACCAGGGATGATTCACTAAAACCCAGAAACTTTACTTATTCGTTCATGTGTTCCTCATGTCATCCCTCAAGTAAAATTTACTGAGCACCCAGAAAGCACCCAAAACCCCTGCCCTAGGGCTGACATTCCAGAAGGGGAGACAGACACACAAAAGAGTGAATTACACTATATGTTAGGTATTGGGTGCCACAGAGAAGAATGAAGCAGGCCTGGCTGGGTGTGGATGTATTTGGTGGGTGGGGAAGAAGGCAGTTGGGCAGTAAATTGAAGGAGAGGCCATTATCTGGGATCAAAGTCTTATTATTATTATTATTATTATTAACGTTTATGGCTCTAATTGCTTTAAGGCTTGAGGACAAATCCAACCAACTTCCTCATCAGTCCAAATCAATCATTATCATGGCAGAAAGAAATCCCACCCTTAGAACAATGATTTGTCCTCAGGTTAGAGGACTTGACAGCACCATATGTCACACACTTCATCTGATACTCACTTTGATTGGTGTGTTAGCTAAATGTCTTTATCCAAAGGAAAAACAAAACATCTCAAATCTCTGATAAGCACGTGGTTTGCACTAGAGCCAGCACCTGCTCACCCCAGCACACAGGAGACAGGAGGAGTTTCTCTTTGATGTTTACATTTCAAAGATGTGGGCCTGGGTTTCTTAAGGAAAATATTCCTAATTTGTAAAGCTAGCAGGATGCTTATTTAGGTTTTCAAAGGATATACACACATCTCAATGGTATAGAAAAAGGATTTACAGATTTTCTAAACGAAATGCTCTAAGAAAGGGAAGGGGAGTTCTCTTCCCCTTTTGCCCAAGGAAAATCCATTTTTTTCTTTTTAAATTATGTTTATTCTTCGCAAAGGGTGTGAATCACATAGATATCTTCAGGGAGGGCACTCAGGTAGAAGGAAGAGCAAGTGCAAAGTGTGTGGTTATTGGAAGGGCAGGTCAGAGGCTGGACCAAAAGATCAAGGTCAAGGGAAGCAGGTTGGGAGCACTGGATCCTGAGCCCTAGATCAGCACTTCACAAACCATTTGGGGTAAAGGTCCAATCAATCCATTGTCTTTAAATTAACCCAACACTTTCATACAGGTAATAAAAGCACACTGCTAGGAAATTAAAAAAAAAAAAGATTCACTCTATCAAGTGAGATGTAGGAGGACAGATATTGTCCAATTCCAGTTATAGGCAGTATCTAGAGTAGTCAATTAAAAGAGAAGGGAAGTAGAATAGAAGTCACCAGGACCAGGAAGAGGAAATGAGGGGTGGGAGGGTTGGTGTTTAGTGGATGTAGAGTTTCAACTTGGGAAGACGAGTTCTGGAGATGGCCTGAGGAACCACAGTCACGTGCATGTACTTAATGCCACCGAATTGTACACCTAAAAAGTTAGGATGTTGCATTTGACATTTGTATATTTTACCACAGTAATACACACACACACACACACACACACACACACATATATTATTTAAGATTTATTTTTATTTATGCATACAAGCTGGGATACAGACCAGAGGCATGGGGCGGCAAGAATGTTCACCAGAGACAGAGCGGGGAGCAGAGCAGGCAGATCGAGGGAAACACACTGCTGAGGGGAGCAGCGGGGGAGGCAGGAGAGGTCTGCCATGCCATGTGGGAATCTCCCCTGCCAGGCATCGAACTTGCGTCGCCGCTGCCGACAGCTCCACTGTGCAGCACCCGACCTCTGCGCCACCAGGGAGGCCCCCAAAAATATGTATTTTAAAAAAAAATTTTAATAAAAATACAACAATTTTTATAATTATCTTCAACTGACAAATATTCTAAGAAACTGCCACCAGTGTCTCTGAAAGGTTACTTCCATTTTTTGCACGAATTCCTTCACTGTGTGTCCACATCCTGCTTCAGGCAGACCCTCCCAGAGCAGCCTGGGGAGGAAATCGGGGAGCTCTGGGTCAGCCCCAAGGTGGCTGTTCTATCAATGCTCCCAAGGGTGTGATGAGGAGTAAGAGCCAAGTGTTGGCAAGAAATGGAGATGATGAGTGGATTCAACTGTGAGGGGAATGAGCAGTGACTGGGTTTCAGACGTCAACCAAACAACTTGGAGTCTCTTGTCCTTCAGGTGTAGGGCAAGAACAGGAGAAGAGGGAGTCGAGTCTTGGGCACAATATTCTAAGCTGGTGACTTGGTGAGGCCCATAGTTCCTCTTTCACATTCTTCAGTTTGGGGCTTTTTCCCCTTACTGAGCAAGTTCAGGTTTGCCACTATTTCTAGGGTTCAGCAAAGCAGCTCTCGCGCCCATTTTGCAGGTGGCTGTGGTGGGGCCCAGAGGGCCCAATGCAGCAGCCAGTCAATGGGCAGGTGTTAGGGGAGCGTGTGTCAGAATAGTTCAGTCACTTGATGTTTAGTGGTGCCTAAATGCAGACGACTCCCTGTGCGATGTTTTCCAGATGTATTTTTACCAGAAATGTCCCCCTGGAAGAAAGCTTTCCTGGGCATGCTGGTGGGCCTGCCGCTCCTCCTGGCTCTCCTCACCACCCTGCTGCTGTACGTTTTTCAGAAGCAACGGAAATCCCAAGGTGAGAAGCTGTTTGACCAGCTGGTGAGGCGGGAGGGAAACAGGCTGGGGAGCACACATGCTCAGGACCTCTCCGCTTCCTTCTTCCTTTCAGAAAAGTTGAAGAAGCAGACAGAGAAGGACCGAGGTAAGCAGGAGAGGGATGCTCTCTACCTACATCCTTACACCACTAATTGGCAGAAGGGAGCCCACTGGGTCAACTTCATGTGGGGGTGGGTAGTGGGGGGTCTTGGGAGCAGGACCCAGAGCAGTCTTACATAGGTTTGCTCTTCTGCTTCTGCCTTTGAGCCCCCAGCTCTCCAGGGCACCAGGCCTGGGTCTGTGCATTCAGGGAGCAAGGCCTCAGTGTTCATTGATGGAAATTATCCCCTTCTTTTTCTTCCTTTCTTCTGCAGAGAAACTCACAGCACAGCTGGGTAAGTTCTGAGTGCCACATGCACAGCACTGGCTGCAAAGGAGTGCAGTGAAAGAAGGGGTTCAGTGATTATAGGCTCCCTTTGGAGAGGCATGAATGGCAAGGATCTCATTCTCATTCTAAACCCACCCCCATTGTGCCTTGCACTTCTTCACGTCAAATGGATTTCAATGCAGCTGTTAAAGATGTCTTCCCTGAGACCCTCGAGACAGATCCTGCCTGCCTCACTCCTGCAACTTGTAGGAGTTAGGTATAATTCCACCATTAAATGTTTACTCCCTCTAGTTTATCTTCCTGGGATATCCTTCTCTTTTTAATGTAAATTCCACCAACGTGACTAATTTATCAGACTCACTCTTCTCTCTAGGGAAACCCAGTACCTTGAAACCACGGAGTGTGTACGTTTATACAGAGGAGGGAGAGTGAATGCAAAGAAAGGGAGGAAGTAAAGGGAAGGCTACCATGAATGGGGAAATGATCTCAAGAACCACATTGCCTGCCCCAGTAAAACTCCAGGGAAAAAAAAATGAGGTTGGGGAGCTTGTCTTGCAGTCTACCTAGTACCACAGGGAACAAAAACAAACAAAACAACAGCCATGTAAGTCATTAACACCATCGTCTGGATTAGGAAAGATTGTTTCCTTTTCCAAAAACACTTCCTTTTATTGATGATATGGGTTGGAGGGAAGAAAGGAATACATTTCTAGTGGCAATATGTCAGAGTACTTGGTATATAGCCAAGATAAATAATATAATGTAATGTCCTCCCAACCCCTTAAACAGTGTACCCAGTAAGTGACCCTAAGGCTCATGCAGGCTGTGCCCAGTTCCTGGACTTAGGCAGGACTTTCTTCCCAGGGAAGTTCATACTTTCAGGGTAAATGAGTAGTATCCTCCAAACAAAACCAGAGCCCTGGGAAGAGTACCCACACTACCAAGATCTGTTTTCCCTCTAGGCCTTATGCATATTTCTGCCTTAGAACAAAGAATATGATAGGGCATAAAAGTCTTGCAGATGGGCAATAGAGGCGGGGCGTGGGGGCGGAGTGGTGCTTTAAGGCTAAGAAAACCTTCTCAGTGCTTTGGGTAGGTGGTTCCCCTCATCCAAAGGCTAATGATTTCTCTGTGTGTGGTTCTCACAGGGAAGCTTCAGACAGAGCTTGGTAAGTGATATTTCTTAGGACTACTTCTTGTCAACTTTTATCATGTGATTATTCTCATCTCCCAATCAGGTGTGATGCTCAGGGTGGGGCCCTACAGGATGTGTGGGTGGCAGGAGATAGGGGTATGGGCAAGGGGCACATGTGAGCAAGGTTGAAGGAACCTGATATTCTAATTCTTTATTTCCTTGGCTGCTTCAGACTGGAGGAGGACTGAAGGCCAGGCTGGTGAGTGAAACTCAGTTCTTTCCCTCAGTCCACTTGACATCTCAGCATCACAGCATCCTCTGATTAACCAATCACCTTCATTCTGGCTAATTCCACAGGCCCCCATGACATGTACTAATGTATGCCACTTGGTAGGATATTATTCCAATTTTACTTTTTTATTTATTTTGATATTGGCTTGAGGTACTAGCATACTGTAAACCAGTAGCTGTGCATCAAAATCACCTAGTGCCCACCCTCAAAGACTCTGATTTATGGGTCTGCAGTGAACATGTTACCCTGTTATAACTATCTCTCACCACATCTTCCTCCATTCCTCCCATAAAGAAAGCAGTGTAATGTGTATCTTTATTTTGTATGTTTTTTTTTTTGCAAGACAGTAAATTTCTCTTTTGTGCCTATGGATTTTAGTTTGTGAAAATGACATTGGCAGTCTTATGCTGTCTCTTACTTTTCTCACTTATCACTGTTGTAATGTCCATCCGTATGCCACTTGTGCACCGGTCTGTCGTCTTCCTGCTTCAGCCTCCAGTTTAGCCCCCACTCTCCTGGGTAGATGTCCAGCCCACCCCCAACTCCACAACTCCACAGACAACTCCAAAGGAACAGCCTCAAACCCATCACCTTCTAGCCCTCTGTAGAGACTTCTCTAGGATGTATAGTCAGGATAGGAATTGCTGGCCCATGGGGGACATGTCACTAAGTGGGAGAAAGGGACCCCTGAAGGCAGCACCCCCATCCTGCCACTAGCAGAGCATGGGGGTTCCCAGTGCCCACCTCCCCTCATGAGCCGGCTTTCTATGTGTCGGTCAGCGGGGAGGAGTGATTCTCACTGTTCTTTTAGTGCCCACTCCTGTGAATACCAGGAAGCTTTCATGCTAGTTGGCTCTTGGGACTTCCTCTTCTGAACATTGCCAGTTCATTCATGTCCTTTGCCCTTTTTTCATGAGGTTACTATCTTTTTCTTATTGACGCACAGGAGCGAGATATATTAAAATTACAATATATATAACTATTGATATATTACATGTAATATATCATTAATCACATGTAATTTGTCACTAGTGTTTATTTGTATCTATATAATACATATTTATAACATATAATTGGTGTATCTATACTTATATATATATTATATATAAAAATATACCATTATAATTAATTATAATTATATATGTATCTAAATATTGATATTATATAGATAAGTAACTTGCCCATCACTGAAAAGAAACCACTAATTTTGATAAACTCTAATTCATCAAATTTTTACCTTATAGTTTATGTGTATTATATTTTGTTGAAGAAGCCCTTCCTCACACTTAGGTCACAAAGATATTATCTTATGTTTTGTTCTATTCAATTTGTATTATTGTAGTTCTTTAATTCATCTGAAATTCATTTTGTGTATAGAATTAGGTGAGAATCTGATGAATTTTCTCCATATATATGGAGAAATATACATATAGAAATATATATTTGGCAATTCAGTTTGCCCAGACCCATGTACTGCACCATCTGTGATTTCCCCATTGATGTGTGAACTTCCGTACATATTCAGTTCCCATGTCTAGGTGCACCTGTTTGTTGGCCCATGTGTTTATTACTGCATTGCTTTTACTGCTATGGCTTTTATAGTATTTGAAAGTACAAATTCTCAATTTCTGTATCTGTTTTAAAGTTAATGCACCTATTTAAATAAATTTTAGGATAAATTTATGAAGTTCCTTTAAAAAGTTCAAGTGTTTTTTTTTTTTTTTTTTTTAATAAGGGATTGCTTTGGATTTGTAGATGAATTTAGGGACGATCTTTATAGAATTAAATTATTCTATGTGAGGGCTATATGTTTTTAAAGTTCTACTAGCTATTCTTATGAAAACCAGGGTTGACGGGTACTGTCCTTTCTCAGCACAATTTCAGCTTTCATGCAGCTTTGGGCTAACCCAGCACTGACACCACCCCCTACAAAAAACCTAAATTCCCAGGAAAATGCCATGGCAGACCCAGACCATTAGGTGTCACTGTGGAAATAGAATTGTTTTGTTTGTAGAGCCTCCCTCAGCATTCCCGCGTTACTGAGTTCTCTAAGCCCGTTTTTCTTTCTTTTTGTTTTCAGAGTGGAGAGCAGCCCAGCAATATGCAGGTAACTGAAGCCAAGGAATTGTGACTTATGACTTGGGGACTTGGGTTGGCTGGATCAGAAGAGAAGTGATACTAAATACAGAGAAAAGGTTTATCCAGGACCCAGTTATTGAGCATGCGCGCACACACACACACTCATACACGTTGACATATAGCTTTCTGGGTCTTACTAGGTTTGTTCCCATGTGACAAGAAGGTTGTTAGGGTCTGTTTACAAGAGAGAACACAGAGTTTATAAGGAACTTCCAGGTCATCTGGCAGAAGGGATCCTGAGGGTTTCCATCCATCCAAGTGGGTGTGTTTTGAGAGGTGCATTGGCCCAAATAATCTCAGAAGTCCCCTTCAGTTTTAAAACCCCAAAATTACTGTAAAACAGAGACCAGAACTCACGAGATATTCTCTAAGTCACCTGGGTTATGGAACCTGGAGAGACTAAGAATCGCTACTGAGCTCCTTCCCCGTGAACAGGACATGGGGGAGCGAACTCTCCTCCACCCCCCAGCCCCCAAACCTATCTTATGTGCTATCTCTGCTGTTCAAGGCACCTAGTATGAAATTTAGGAACTTTCCAGTTCAGAAAAGAAATAGCTTTCCTCTCACCACTTTCAAATGCGTAGGAGTGACTAAAGTCACTTCAGTTCCAGGGCGATGTGATGGTGTGGTGGGGAAGGGAGTCACTATTCCTGACTACTCCACCAGGAAAATGAGAGGACAGGCGGGGAACAGGAGGGGGACCAGAACCGTCCTCTCGGGGGCACTAACCCCATGCCTCTGTGCAGTGGAAGTGACCCTGGATCCAGCCTCCGCACACCCCAGTCTGGAGGTCTCCGGGGATGGCAAGAGCGTGTTCTCCTGCGCAGAGATCCCAGGGCCTGCGGCTGGTGGCCCGCAGCGGTTTTCAGAGCAGACGTGCGTACTGAGCCACGAGCGCTTTTTCCAGGGCCGCCACTACTGGGAGGTGCACGTGGGCCACCGCAGCCGCTGGTTCCTGGGCGCCTGCCTGGCGGAGGTGCAGCGGGCCGGGCCCGGCCGCCTGAGTCCCGCCAGCGGTTACTGGGTGATGGGGCTGTGGAACCACTGCGAGTACTTCGTCCTGGACCCGCACCGCGTGGCGCTCACCCTGCGCGTGCCGCCCCGGCGCGTGGGCATCTTCCTGGACTATGATGGGGGGAAGCTGTCTTTCTTCAATGTGAACGACGGCTCCCACATCTTCACCTTCACCGACACCTTCCCGGGGTCACTGTGCGCCTATTTCAGGCCCAGAGCCCACGACGGCAGCAAACACCCAGATCCGCTCACCATCTGCCGGCCACTGGTTAAGACACACGTGTCTGAAGAAAACGACGGTGACTTCTGCTTACAGCCCTATGAGGACTCAGACCCGGCCCTGGGCCTTTGGTGAGGGGCTCTCTAATAGTCGCAAGACCGGGTCCTGGGCTGCTTTGGGGATGCCTGCAACTTCCTCTAGTGAACAAACGCACCAGTGGGAGCGTCTGCGCCAAAATGTCGGTAATGGCTAAAGACTCAGCACAGCAGAAGAAGGGCAAAGAGAGGGACTTTGCCCATGTAGATCTGCGCATGTATGTGTGGGGTTTTTCTTTTTTAAGAGGCATTGTCAAAGCTCAACTGTATGTATTATAAAATTGAGCAAATGAGTAAAAATATATTGACGTTGCCTGGAGCCAGGAAAGAAGAAAGAGGAGGAATGAGATTGGAATGAGGAAAAGATAGGAGAAACTTTATTGGATTGGATTAAAGTTCGGTGCCTTACATATATTTTTGTATATATATATTTTTAACTCTAAGAATGTCCAGAAGGAATGTGACCTCAAAAGCAATAAACTCATCTCAGTTGTGTTTATGTTAATGTAAGGTTTTTGGAAAAATCCCTAAATATGTGGATTGGTTGCCAGGAGAACCAACTATGAGATTAGAGAATTGGAATTTTGGGTCCCACCCCCCAACCTCCAGGGAGCGGGAAGGGGCTGGAGATTGAGTTGAATCACAATTGGCCACTTAGTCAATTGTGCCTATAATGGTGCTTCCAATATAACAGGACTCAGAGATCTTCTGGGAGATTTAGGGGGAACAGGGTGTTCAGAGTACAAGGAGGTTCTATTCTCTTCCCACACACCTTAGCCTATGCACCTCCTCCATCTGGTGGTTCCTGAAGTGGAACAAATCCAGGTGAATCAGGTTGACTCAGTTGGTGGGTCCTTACCTGTGCACTTCAGGATGCAGGACATGACCCAAAAGCAGACACACAATGAGAAACAAGAATAAGAGGGTTTGTTTACATAGAGAGTAAGAAAAGGGGGAACTAGGAGAAAGAGAGGGGAGAGGAGGAGGGGAGGGAGTGAATGGGGGATGGGAAGAGGGAGACAGAGAGAAGGAGAGGAGGAGGATGACAAGTGGCCAGATGCATCTGTCCTATCACAGATAGTATCTGTTGAGAAAAACTGAGGTCCAGGTCAAAGCTGCACATGGCAAGCTAGCACCTACTCCACAGGCACCCCTCTTCACCAGCAATTTAACTGCCAAAGCACCAGCAGTTTAATTGTAAAAGCCCCACCCCTATTTCCCACCAGCCCCATAGAACATCAGAGGTGGAGTTAGGAAAGCTCCACCTTCTACCATAAAGTTGACAGGAACCTCCATCCACTGGCTTGGAGGTTGCTTTTCACTGATCCTCTTACATTCCTAAGTTATATCCTTTTGTAATTTTGTAAGTAAACTTTTCCTGAGTTCTGCGACTACTCTAGTAAATTAATGCAACTCACTGTGGGGTCAATTTATAGCTAGTCAGTCAGAAGCACAGGTCATAACCAGGAAATAACATTGACATGTGATGTGGGAGGCAGTGTTGTAAGACTGGGTCCTTAACCTGTGGGAACTGTCTCTAGATAAACAATATAGGAATTGAGTTAACAGTTCAACTGAGGTAGTGTTGAAAAAGCATATACCACAATAGGTCTAAAACATACCAGAAAGTTCAAAAGTGCTTAAAGAGAGATGGGTAGATTGAAACTCAACAGAAAAGTCAGCTTGAAAGAACTCACATTGGTCAAATTGAAAATCAAAGTAGTTAATGATAGTACAGATTTAGTAAAATTCATGTATATGAATATATACTGTTATATATAAGTGGGGAGAAGAAAAAGTTCTATTATGCAATAGAAGTCTCAAAACATCTCCCCACAAAAATAATTACATACATATTAATTTAGAAAACAAAATCACCTATCAACTTTACAGTATAGAAGCCTGGCAAACACCATCTTAACCAAGCGACAAAAGTTAACATTGCCAATGGAACAAGGACAGTTTGTTCAATAAATGGTGCTGGGAAAACTGAACCACCAAATGCAAAACAATGAAGCTACTGCTATCTCACACCATGCACAAAAACCAACTCACTATGGGGGCCTCCCTGATGGCGCAGCGGTTGAGCGCTGCGCTGTGGAACTATCGGCAGCACGAGATGCAAGTTCGACGCCCAGCCGTGGAGAATCCCACATGGTGTGGCAGACCTCTCCTGCCTCGCCCACTGCTCCCCTCAGCAGTGTGTTTCTGATCTGCCTGTTCTGCTCCCCACTCTGTCTCTGGTGAACCCTCTCGCCGCC
>PVIJ01014903.1:0-38652 GCA_004024925.1 Scalopus aquaticus
TTATTTTTTATTTATACATACAAGCTGGGGTACAAGCCAGAGCTGTGGGGCGGCGAGAGGGTTCACCAGAGACAGAGCGGGTAGCAGAACAGGCAGATCAGAACTACACTGCTGAGGGGAGCAGCGGGCGAGGCAGGAGAGGTCTGCCGCACCATGTGGGATTCTCCCCGGCCGGGCGTCGAACTCACGTCGCCGCTGCCGACAGCTCCACAGTGTAGCGCTTAACCGCTGCGCCACCGGGGAGGCCCTGGGTTTAATTTTTTTTAAATCAAATTCAAATTTTCATTGCTTCTGTCTCACTGGAATTGGGTTGAACTATTGGATTAGTAATTGACATGGGAACAATTTCTCCCTGGAGGTCAGAGTATAATAAAGAAGTATCTTATGGTCACCTGGAAACATTTCCCTTTGACTTTCTCTTTCATAGCAAAATTTTGACATTTCACATAAGTTTGAATTGCTCTTAACTAGGAAAATATAGGATTCCATGCAAAGAAATGCAACAATCAAAGACGAAAACAATTCAGACATAAGTGGAATTGAAAGATTAAAAACTAAAAGGCAGGATTCTAAATTCATAATGCAATCATAGAAGCTTACTTATTAAATTAAAATCTTCATGGTCATAATCTTTATTAGTATAAAGCACAGTCAATTTTGATTAAAACCAAATAAGAAAAAAATCCCACCTTCTTGTGGATTTATTATAAATTTGCTCAATTCATACAATTATTTTGATATTTCAATAAAGCTCCTAAAACTTTAACACTACAGATAAAATCTGTGCTACAGACATTAGTGCCACAGATAATATCTGAGACTCAATCAGAAAAATAATTTAAAAGGTAGGTTTTTTAACACCACTTATATTACTACTCTCTTTAATACTGTGTGCTATTAAAGCTTATTTTCTTAGCATAATGAATATGAATTATCCATCTTATCCTTTTGTTTCTTTTTTCCTTTGGAGTTCCTGTGGTAACCAAACTGTGCTTCATGTAGGGAATCTGTGATATTATTACCCCATTACATTGATCATTTCCCCCCAAAAGAGGAAAATAATGTGCTATTTCAGAAATAAATGGTTTTATAACCCAATGGTGGATTTCATTCATGGATACACTGCATTAAAAAGTAACATAAGAAATGGTAAGATATAGTGTTTTTTTTTTTGATGGGTTTTTCCTAAGGTTAATAAATTTTTGGTTGAATATAACTGCTTGAAGATTTCTGTTGCTGAATATACACATTATGTTGAGAAGGAGTGACTTCATTTTTTATCTTTTTTTGAAAACCTTTTGGAGACTTACTTGGCTGTATTTGTAGAGAATCTATAAACAATACATATGCTTATACCGCTCACTAGGCAGGGTGACAAGAATGGTTCAGGACACGAACACTGAAGTCAGATGGTCTATCTGCATATTAAGCCAAGCTGTGTGTGACAACTTTATTCTTTTGCTTTCTCATTAATAAAGTGTGCATAAAGAGGAAATTTATGCAAAACATAATTCATATTCTATAGCACATACTCAAAATATTTTTCCATAATCAAAGTAAATATCATATATTCACAGTGATTAATGCTACATTTTATTGCTATCACATGTCTATGCAATGACCATAGCTGTTTCAAATATTGAAATTTCAATATTTCCCCCTGACATTTCCATTCATAAAACTCTGATTATTTTCAAAGTAAAAGCAATGGGATTTTATTCATAGCAGTTGTCAGGTAGAATACAACCTCATAGCCTTCTGAAGAGCTAGGAAGTTATGGCCCATTTGACAAAGTCTGGGTTTGGGCTTAGATAGATCATAGAATTAACATCTGCCATATTCAGACTTGAAATGAGAAAAACCAAGGATATGAGAACCACCTTTATATTTGGCAATAAGATTAAAGATTTATTGTATTATAATTAGCTAGCTAGCAAGCTGGCTTTTATGGTCCTCACAGTGGTCCTGAAATATTGTAGTCAGGTTAAGGATCTTAAAGGTTTATCTTAAGTTTATCTTAAAGGGGGAATCTGAATTTGAATAGTGAAGATATTAACTAATGGTGTTAAAACTAGCACAGCGTCCTTTCCCTACTTAAATTTTCATCATGAAATGTTCTTTGGTTTTCTTACTTTCAGACATTGAACGTAGTACTGCTTATGATAATGTCATTCTTCAAGGAGAGGCTCACATACAGAACAAATTAGCACATTTTATATTTCCTCAGATTTCATGTTAATTGGTTATCGTTTTTATGGTTAATGATCCAGATAAGCAAATGTTTTATGTCAACTGGAGGCTTCTCTTTATAGCATTCTACATTATCACAATACCAGTAATTGTTGCCATGAAAGGTTGATTATTTTTTAACAATTTTGTTGAAATGTAACTTATATACCAAAAATTTACCTGGTTAAATCTATTTTCAAATATTTTTATTACACTTATCAGGTTGTACAATCATAGTCACAATTGTTTATAGTGAATACCACTTCTCAACCCTAGCCCTAGGTAACTGCTGATCTAGTTTCTGTAGATTTGTTTTTCTGGATATTTCATATAAATGGAATCATATAGGATGTGGTCTTTGTGACTGATTTCTTTCTCTTGGTGTAATATTATTGAACTTCATCCATATTATAGAATATACCAGTGTTTTGTCCCTTTGTATTGCTGAATGGTGTGGTATTATATTAATATAGCATTTTTAAAAATACATTCAACAATTGATGGGCATTTGGATTCTTTCTACTTTTTTCTGGCTACTGTGGATAATGCTGTTAGGAATGTACGTGTGGAAGTCTTGTGGACATATTTTCATTTCTCTTGGCATCAGAATTGCTGTATCATATGGCAGATGGATGCTTAATTTATTAAGAAACTATAAGCTGTTTTCCAGAGTGGTTGTGCCTTTTATATTCATACCTGCAGTGTATCAGACACCTATTTCCTCATTTTCTTTCTAACATTTCTTAGTGTATATATTTTTGTTAAATTCATTTCAGTGGATATGAAATAGTATCTTACTGTGGTTTTTATTTGTATTTCACTAGTGGTTAATGATATTCTTGTCTTATTATTTATTATCTGTTTACATCTTTTCTTTGGCTAGTGTCTATTCAAAAATGTCCTTTTTGCATTTTTAAATTGGGTTGTTCATCTTCTTTTTATTGAGTTTCAAGAGTTCTTTTTTATGTTCTGGATGCAAGTTCTTTAGTAGATAGGAGATTTTCAATAATTTTCTTACAGTCTATGTCTTGTCTTTCCAGTTTTTAATGATGTCTTTAAAGAACAAAAGTTTTGAATTTTGAAGTATATTTTATTGATTTTTCATTTATAGATTATACTTTTGATCCATGTCTAAGGAATTTTTTTTTAAAGATTTATTTATTTATACATACAAGCTGGGGTTACAGGCCAGAGGCATGGGGCAGTGAGAGGGTTCACCAGAGACAGAGTGGGGAGCAGAACAGGCAGATGAGAAACACACTGCTGAGGGGAGCAGTGGGTGAGGCAGGAGAGGTCTGCCGCACCATGTGGGATTCTCCCTGCCTGGGCGTCGAACTCACATTGTGTGCTGTCGACAGCTCCACAGCGCAGTGCTCAACAGCTGTGCCACCAGGGAGGCCCCATGTCTAAGGAATTTTTTACTTAATTCAAGTTTTCAAAGATTTCTCCTATATCTTCTCTTAACATTTTTAGTGTTTGCTCTTAAAGTTAGATCTCTGATCCATTTTTAATTCACTTATTTGTATGGTGTGGATAAAGGGCTAAGTACATTTTTATGCACGTAGTGAAACATTTTCATTTGTTGTAAACACTGTATTCCCCTCATTGAGTTGCTTTGGCACCTTTGTTTAAAGTCAATTGACCATAAATATAATTGTTTATTTCTGGACTTTATGCTCTGTTCCATTGATATGTATGTTTACCCTAAGGCCAAAACTACATTGTCTTGTTAAATATAGCTAATCTTGGTAACCTTATGATGAGTTTGGAAATTGGGAAGTGAAAGTCCACCAAATTTGTTATTTTTTAAAAATTGCTTTTGCATTATCATTTCCATTTAATTTTTTTTCTCTCTCTTTTTAAATTTAATTTATGTCCTTTACATTATTGTGTATCCCCCATAGGTTTCCCACTTCCAATTCACCTGTGAACCATCACCATAGTCCTTCATGCTATTTTCTCTCCTATTTTGGTCTCTCTTCCTCCCCCTTCCCTGTACAATGTCTCTTATTTGTGGTTGCCTGATAGATGTGGTACATGTATACAATGGAATACTATTCAGCTATCAAAAATAATGAATTAATGCAATTCTCAGCAACATGGATGGAGCTAGAAGGAATCATGCTCAGCGAAATAAGCCAGAAGGATAAAGAAAAATATCGAATGGTATCACTTATAGGAGGAATATAAGAGAGCCAAATGAGAAATCAGAAGGAGAAAATAGCACACAAAACATAAACAACAGCAAAAACTAGCAGCCATTTTCATTTCCATTTTAGGATCGGTTTATCAATTTCTATATAAAAACCTGCTAGAATTTTGATACGTATTATATGAAATGTATAGATCAATTTAGAAAGAATTACCAACTTAATATTCAGTTTTCTATTCTTTTTTTAAAAAGATTTATTTATCTTTTTTTTTTTAAAGATTTATTTTTTTATTTATACATACAAGCTAGGGTACAGGCCAGAGGTGTAGAGCATCAAGAGGGCTCATCAGAGACAGAGTGGGGAGCAGAACAGGCAGATCAGAAATACATTGCTGAGGGGAGCAGTGGGCGAGGCAGGAGAGGTCCGCCGCACCACGTGGGATTCTCCCCGGCTGGGCGTCGAACTCGCATCCCGCGCTGCCGACAGCTCCATAGAGCAGCACTCAACCGCTATGCCACCAGGGAGGCCTATATTCAGTTTTCTAATCCATGAACATGGAATATCTCTACATTTATTTTATCCCCCTTAGTAATACTATAAAATTTTAATGTAACACCCCTTATAGTTCTTTTGTAAAAGTTATTCGTAATTTTATTCATTTTTTTAATCGTGCTATCCTCATCATTTTAGTATTATTCACTGGTTGTGCAAATATAATTTATTTATATAGAGCTTATATCTTGCCATGATTGATTCTAAGCTTATTATGCAGTGATTAAGCTACTCCCTGATTTAAATTTGATAATATTACAGAGCTATGTTAAATTTTCTTTACTTTCTAGATATTAAATGGAGGAGTAAAACTTTTTTGGAATACTTCCTGCTTAATAAAAGCTTGTAGTGTGTGTTCTTTGGGGCCTATAATATCGAGAAACTGAGTCTTTTAGTGATAACTGCTACCTCTTTTTTTTTTTTAAGATTTATTTGTTTATGCATACAAGCTGGGGTACAGCCCAGAGACATGGGGCGGCAAGAGGGTTCACCAGAGACAGAGTGAGGAGCAGAACAGGCAGATCGACGGAAATACACTGCTGAGGGGAGCAGCAGGTGAGGCAGGAGAGGTCTGCCGTGCCATGTGGGAATCTCCCCTGCTGGCCATCGAACTCGCTTCACCGCTGCCTACAGCCCCATAGCGCAGCACCTAACCGCAGTGCCACCAGGGAGCCCAGATAACTGCTACCTCTTATGTTTTGAAATCCTCTCTTAGTTCCTTATCATGACAAGAGATTTTTTTCCAGCAATCAAATCAGTAGAGCAAATGTCCTTTAAAGTATGTGCTGAATCATGTTAAGAAAAATTCCCTTAGTTAATCGAACAGACTATTGAGATATAGCACAACTTGACAGTGTCTTTTAGTTTATGTTTCTGAGAGTACCCTGTTTGAATGGGAAAGAAGTGTTGCTTTTCTACTTCTTATAGTCTGTTTAAAGATCGATCTTGAGGGATATATCAGCTGCTCTAAACTTCTAGCCCCTTTGAAGTTAAATATCTTATTTTTGTTTTAACATTTACCAGTTCATGTAACTGTTATTTATCATTCAACTATATGTTGAATCATATAAATACATTTGTGTATATATATATAATTCTTAACTGTATTTTGATACTGTAGCTTTTCTTTTGGCTACATATGTTTAATTTTATATTCTAGGAGGCTTTTGCTACAAACAACATTGCCACAGTTTCACACAAACATTTTCATTGCATAAATAATTGGCCATAAAGCAGTTTCAACATAAAAGAGGAAAGGGTTAAAAAGGGACATCCAAAATGACATAATGAAACAGGATTCTTTTAAAGTATATAGATTCAGGGTGATAGTATGTAAAAAAAAAAAAAGAATGGAAGTGGAAAAAGAAAATGGAATGGAATGGTAAAAGAAAAAAGAATGGAAGTGGAAAAAGATAAAAATGAAAAAGTAAAAGACATTTAAAAGAACATCATGAAACATGAAAAAATAATAAGATAAAAATATTTAAATATAAATATACTGCAAAACTATGAAGCATTCAGTACATTAAAAAATATGTGAAGATTTACAGCAAATAATGCACAAAGAACTGATTTTCTTTTGTGGGTAATAGCTAAATGCTTCTCTCCCAAGTCTTTTGTTCATTCATAGTGTTACATATTTTTATGGGTTCCTTTGGTTTATTTATTGTAGGGATATCTTCAAGTTGTATGTTATTTTTTGCTCATCAAATTTCCTGAATCTGTGAAGTCAGAGTGTAAAGCCAGATTGCATACTGCTGTACTAGAAAATGGTAATGTATCAGTTTGCAAAGAGTCAATTTCTTTATTTCACAGATGAAGACAGGAAGCTAAACTGTCGGCCAGTTAGTTCTTTTCTCATTTTTTGCCAAAATTGAGCCTTACAGCCAATGATACAGTGAAATGTTTGCAGAGAAAATTCGTGTGCAAAGTTGTTTGCTGCAAAACAAGCAGACATGCCAAATTGGACCCTGTATTTCAGTTAACATAAATTTTGTATGAGAATATGCCTATAGTGTTGCATGAAGCACAATTATAGTTATTACCCCCAAATAGTGGGAAGTTTTACAAAGTTCAAAAAATAACAAGTAGATGAGGCTCTTGTTTACTACATTTTTATGAGTGTATGTGACATTTGTAAATGGGGTTACTTAAATTGCTACTAGGGATTTTTGAGGATTATGAGTAGTCATTTATGTTTTTGATGTTTACCAGTATTTATGATAATTTCAGATAATCAGTTCAGTTCTGATATTCCTACCCAGAATATTTAGATGTTGAGTTTTACAAATTTCATGTAACATTTAATCATTGAATTATTTAAACAAAGTACAAGTAGATGTCAGCATGCTGATAATGTGCAGGTGGATATTTAGCTGGCAGCTTTGGCATTGCAGCATTTGGCTCTTAGCGTGTCTTATATGGTTAGTCATGAAAAATCACTTTTCAAATTAGAACTTAATAAAAACTTTCCTGTTCTGAACACTGAGCTCTACTCCCTGTGCGATTAGTGGTTTCATTTCTTTCTCAGCAGTTGGGTAATGATTATAGCTCCAGATGCAGTGAGAGTGATAAAGAGATTGATTAATTTCACTTGAAAGGGCATATGTTCAAAGAGAATCCAATCGGAACACCATGAATGAAGATCTGACAGCTTTGCAGCTGAGAGTTGTACCCTTACTTGGTGTCCCACCGAAGCTGAGAATAGGAACTCTAAACCAATGTTACTTATCCACTTGATCCATAAAATACTAATATTGCTTATAATGTAGTGTGTGTGTGTGTGTGTGTGTGTGTGTGTGTGTCTGTATGTCCTTGCTGCCTTTCTCTGTCTTTGTAATAAGCTATTTGTGACAGTTTAAAAGATTTCTTTGGTTCCTTTACCCTGGGGATGTCTTTGAGTTGTGTGTTGTTGGTCAGTAGAACCAAGGTTGCCTCTGAACCAAGGCTTAATTTAGAACACATTACACACACACACACACACACACACACACACACACACGAGTACAAATCCACACTGCACACCAAATCCTCTCTATTTTCTAGTTTGGAAAACATTTTCAATATTATAGTGGTAAGACCATAGAAAAAAGTCTTTTATCACATTTTATAAAAGCCAAGGAAAAAAAATCCAGGGTATGTTTATCTAATGCTTTATCAGCTTATGTGTATTTGATACTTCATATTTCTAAAGACCACTTTATCATATCTTTTATGTACTACTGTCTTTCATTTTCATGCATTCTGCTACTTTTAAAACATTTTATGACAGTTTAAAAGTATTTCAAAATGTACTTTTTCAGAAAAAAATATTAACATCCATAAAATATGATGGGCTCCAATTTTAATGAAAGGAAAAAAGGATGCACAGCTGTGATTTTAGCATGGTGCTTGAGCTAAATCAGTTTTGTTTCTGAGTCTGTAAATGAGTGGGTGTGTGTTCCTGAATAAACAAATTACATGTATCCTCCTTTCAGAAAGTTTCTCTTATAAAAATCTCTATCATAAACCATGAGGTGAAGGGATTATATTAATTCACAAAACTCTGAAAACTATCCTGAGAACTTTTACTCAATGCTTCTGGGAATCAGGAAAGTGTCCTCATTGCTTGGCTTTTGATGTTTAAATAGAGAGTTTTGATTTGAGACATCTTTTTTCCCCCCTGCTTTTATACTTGGATGTTAAAATTCTATTTATGTACCAAATAGTTCTTGGGCATGACTATCTGCCGTTGCTGTGCTGTGAGAGTTACAGAGTAAAAGCAAGACAAAGCTTCATTTTCGAGTAGGAGGCTGCCATTTACTGACCTCCATGTAGAGGAAGCCTATGACCCTGTTCTGAAAGAATTGCAAGAATTTCCCACTAAGTTATACTGATGCAAAACTTTGGATGTTTTAAAACTATGTCCTTCTAGCAGTTCTTCTCATTTTTTAAGAAAGCTAAAACATGTTTGCTGAGAAAGCCCCACTGCTTCTTAATCATTAAATTCTGAAATAGAATAAGGTCAGTAAAGAATGGTAGGAAGATGACCAGAAAGGGGATGTTCGAGAAGAATTTCATGGTTATTTAAATATTGCTAAGCCCTGTGGTTAGATTTTTAAAAATTATTGGGGAAGTGACGTTAGCCCTTTAAGTCCTTTTGATATTTTGAAGGTATTTCCATCAGGGTGAATTCTGACAAGGAGGAAATTCCCTCAGGGACTTTTACTTATAATACTTAAGAAAGAAACTATACGTTCTCACCAGTATTTTTGCAGATCAAGGATATTTTTGTAAGTTTTTGTAAAAACATTTTGCATTCCATATTAAAGCCAATGATGCATTAAAAGGTAGACTTTGCCATCTCCTATTCCATTTTGTTAGACTTTCTGATTTGTTTGCCTTTGATTGATTTTGAAATAGATGAGCCAGCTTTCAGAGCAGGAGAATGATTTAATTATTACAGAACCCAAGATACAAAATCAGATTTGAAGGTATGTTGAAACAGTGTTCAGAATGAATTAGCCAACAGATGTAGAGTGTAAGTCTCTGATGTCTGATCCACCTTTGCTGACTGAAAAGTAGTGCATTGCCCTTATGGTCTTCAACCTAAGGGTTGAATATCATGGTGCCTCTTATTCTGAGATCGGTTCACTTATGTGGCATAATGGAAATTCTAGCACTGTTAAGACACCTAGAGCTTAGAACATGAAGGAAGGAAGAAATGCAGGACATACTGAATTTAATGGATGATTCAAGGGCGCAATTTAAGGACTTTAAATTAACAGTATGAACACGAAGGTCAGTACTGATAGCAGAAACCCAGTGTACTGTTGAGTGCCTTTAAAGGTTACTATGATTGCTTGGCTCATTATAGGCCAGAGGTGTGGGGATGGGGTGAGAGGATTCATCAGAGACAGAGTGGGGAGCAGAAGGGGCAGATCTACTGAAATACTGCCGAGGGAAGCAGCAGGCAAGGCAGGAGAGGTCTGCAGCACCATGTGGGTTAGCTCACTGGCTGAGGATCGAACTCACACCACAGTAGCTGCCAATAATTTGATAATGCTGAGCGACCAGGGAGGTCCTAAAAAATATTTAAATCAATGTTTGCATAAGATTTTTAGAGCTGGAAGGGCCATTAGATAATCAAACCTGTCCTCGTTAATAGATGAGCAGGCTGAGTACCAGGAAGAACAGTTAGAGCAACAGAGAAGAACTGGGGCAGGGGTCTGTCAATTCATCCTCCATTTTAAGTGCAGTTCACTTTCTTCTTCTATATGGACCAATAAAGGAGGGGACCAGAGTGTGACTGTGAGGGAATACACCTTATTGGTGCACATTCTACATCTTACAGTCTGAATAGTAGAGGTCAAGATGTAAAAGCCATAAAATAAAAAAGAAATCTTGCCATCTGTGAAACATGGATGGACCTCAGAGGACTGCACTAAGTGAACTAAGTCAGGAGCAAGACAAGTACCAGATGATTTCACTCATTGTGGAATGTGAAGAAAAAATCAACTGAACAAACAAAACAAAAGCAAAACCAACCCTTAGATGCTGCAACAGAATGGTGGTTATGAGAGGGGAGGAATTAAGTAAAGGGGGCTGATGGGTTGGTGGTCAGTGGTGACTGGACCTTTGGTGGTGTGTGTGGTGTGATATCAGTTGCTGAGGTGAGAAATTGTGCACCTGAAGTCTGTGTAGTGTTATAAACTGAAATTTCTTCAGTAAAAAGGAAAAGAATAAACAGAAAGGGTCATTTAAAAAGGGAGTTAGAATGAAGAAATTAAGATAAAGAGTGTTCCAAGAGAAAGGACAGATGAAACAACGATAGTAGAGATGTCCACAATGACTTGCATAGAAGCATTTTAAAGTTGGATGAAGTGATTTTGTATCGGAGCTTTGTTCCTGCTTGAGTGGGAGTTTGGGCCAGTTGTGTCTCCCCTCCGTGCCTCTGTATTCCACTGAGCTCTGTCTTCCCTCCCACAGTTACTTGATAAACACTCCATAGTATTTACTATGGCCCCTATCATAGTCTGTAAAAAAGGGTTCTTAATATCTACCTTAGAAATGTAGAACTGGTTAAGGTAATTAAACACTTAGCTTTTAATGCCTGACATATATCAGATGCTCTTTTGGAGATGTGATTGTTGCTAGTGTACCATTAACATAGGAAAACCATGTTTCTGGCTGGGAAAATGTTGCAAGGTGCTATAGATTGTAGGGTGACATGATCAAAAAGATGGTTATAGACAAACATGATTTTTAAGGTAACCTTTTCCTGATTCTGGGAAGTAATTTTGCTTTGGCTTATTTTGTGGTTGGTTGTTTGCTTACTTTTGAATTCTTTTTTTTAAGTAAAGAAAAAATAAGGCAATTAAAATATATATTTTTTCACGTAGGCATCAAAGGTGATTCTGGTTGACTGTTGTAAAGCGACAGTATGAATAGGATGGAGGGTTTTCACCTCATTCCTCCTTATCCCTCTTTCCCAGTGACAGATTCACAGAGGGCCAGCCCCTCCTTCAGACTCGAAGGACCAAGCGTTGAGTCGCGCAAGTAGAAGGAGTTCAGGCTCCAGCTCTTATCACAGTGCTGAGAGCAGGACGATGCCTCTGGGGGAGGCTGGGCATACCTCTAAGAAAATTCTTTAACTCCATTAGAAATAAATAAGGCATGAGGCTCCCCCTGGGCTCCCAGTATGTGCCCACAGATACCACCTTACATGGGACACTGTGCCCCCTTCTTGGGTTTCATGGTTTCAGAGGAATCAAAACTTCCAAAGGCGTTCTCAGACCCACAGAATCTCCTTAGGTGGTTCACTCAGCTGAGTCGGAGGTATGATTTTCAAAATGTAGTCATTTTGTTCAAAATGTAGTCTATTGGTGCCCCAAATGACACCAAAGGAGGGAGAGGGTAAGAAAAGACATTTGTTTACAGAAAAGAGTGTGTTTCCTCCCCTCCCTATTTCAGTACTACTTGGTGAGGGGTAAGAGTATCTGGCAGCTCCAGCAAAGGTGAAGAGGGGATGGAACCGGTGCCACTGACTGGGGGACACCTGCTCTGGGCTTTCTGGGAGTGAGGGGATAAACTTCAGGCCAAGTGGGGATGTCTGAGTGAATGAGCGATCACAGCTCTAGAATTGGAAGCAGGCACAGAGAAGTGGAGGCAGTGACCAGATGTGGTGTGCAGTGAAGGGGGTTCCTCACCCCCAGCCCCTGGAAGAATTTGCTGAGTCCTTCCAGGGCTGTCTTCAAGAAAGATCGGGACACGCCCTGGTGTGACCGCTCAGAAGCTCCCCATTCCCTTCCCCGCCTACGGTGGGTCTGTGATGGGCTAAATAGAAGCCTGCATGCTCACCAAGATCAGAATGGGGGTATTTAGCGATGCTTGAAGCTTCTTTCATGTGGAAAGGGTCCCTCACCTGGCCAGGACACTCAGGTGAGAGTTGGAATTGAGGAAACCATAGGAATTCCAGGTTAGGGTGAAGCAAAAAGTAGCCTGGAGCCCTCCAAGAACCTTCAATGATTGTCCCTGGAATCTACTGGGAATTAATTTTGGAGTAAATGAAATAATTTAGGCAATATTATTAAAGAAAGCTGAGAGGTAGAGAAAACAAGTTCTCGCTTTCAGCAAATACATGTTCCATTTGCTGTGATTTTTGTTGTTCATCTGAGAACTACTGCAATGCAGTTGGTCTAGGGCCTCCTCAGGGCCAAGCAGTGCTGGGGTTGATATTACCTCCCGTTCTAACTGGGGAAACTGAATCTGTGGGAGAGAAGTTACTCCAATTTGCCACCTCCTTGGCTCTCACCTTCATATTCACTCTCTAATGTCATCTTCATAGCAATGCTAAGAACTTTGTAGGCAAATCTCTGTGTGTGTTTACAATGCAGGAAGTCATTGATAGAGGTGAAACCTAAACACAACTTTTGAGCGAAATGGTGGAGTACTCTGTCATCATCCTATGTAGTTCAGTAGTGAAATTTTACAAAACTTCACTCAAACCCCCTTCTTCAGTTGGCTGTCAGATACTTTTATGAGACATTTTTCATGGTGCTTACCACATCTGGGTCCTGAGGATAGAATGATGAGTCCCTGCTCTCACTTTCAGGACCTTTACATCTGGTTGATGAATAGCACATGAACAATTACTGAAAGAAAAGCTACCAGAGACATATCAAAGGTATTTTGAGAATACAAAGATTATCTGAGAAATAATGCTTTCAGCAGTGGAAAAGAGCTATAATAGTCTGTATACCAGGTATTATGCTAAGTGCTTCATGTGAGTTATGATATTTTTGTTTCAGAGAGAGTGTTTCATGGATCTGAAATTAATAGCCAGCTTTATAGTCATCCTTCCTAATTATAAAAGTGATTATTCTCTTCACCAAGGTCTGGCACAGTGTTCTGGTAGTGAATACAATATTGTATATCTAGAATAATGTGTCATTTTGGGTTGTAGGTAAATAAACTAGTGATCACCAAAAATGTTAGACAAACTCATCATGACAGATTAAGACAGTTTATAATTGTAAGTAACCTAATATTGAGGGAACATGTAGTCTTAAGCAGGGACAGTGAAAGTCAGGTGGAAGGGAACAGTGGGGGTTGGTAGTGGAGTCCGTTATCTGGGGTAAGGGAGACAGACATACAAGTGACTGATTCCAATGGGTGATCTTGGCAGCCAGCAGCAGAATCTGGCTGTGGTAGTCTGCTGCCCTGGGCAGTCAGGTGTAGACTGGGGTTCTTTCTTAACTACTAATGGAAAATCACAGTCTCAGCATTCTAGCACATTTAACCTAGTCTTCCTCAAGTTTTTGCTTATGCTTTCTTTTTGTCATACATTTTCTTCTTTTTTTTCCCATTTCTTAATGAGGTCTTTACAAATATTGTTATTTCCTCTTATCAATTCTCCTTGTTGGAGTGAATTTCCAGAGGAATCTAAGGCTAAGTGTTAACTCTTAGTATTCAGCTACAGTCAGATACCCTATGAGAGACTCAACTTTAAAATATCTAGTCTTGCACTGTATGACAATTCTGAATATTGGTTAAAAATGAAAATAATGTGTGTGAACATATTTACATATATACTACATGCACACACATGTATATACACACTGCATAGTAGTGCACCCATATACTACATAGAGTGTACATATATATGTATTTATAGTATATGTGTGTATGCAGGTACAGTGTATATATGTGTATGCATTATATATACACATATACATAAATATATACATATATGCATGCATATGAATGCGCACAGTGTATACATACACATAGATAATATATTATAGATATGATGTTATATTATAAATATATATTATAATGGGATATACATGTTTAATGCATTACATAGAATAAGTATACATGGTGTATATTTTATATGTGTTAAATTACTGTGTGTGTATGTATCTGTAATGTATATTTGCCTTGGAAGTTCTGATTAACTGTGACAGAATCCTCCTCTGTTTCCTATTTAAGGAATAAACCATTGAGAAATGACTGCATAGAATGGAACAGAGAAGGAAGTATGCCATAAAAAATAGTACTGGAGAGTCTTTCATTTTAGTGACCTTTTTAGTTTTTCTATTCTAGTTTTCTATTCTAGTTTTTTCTATTCTAGTTTTCTATTCTATTTTAGTATTTCTATTTAGATTTTCTATAAAAATCTCTGCAAAAGTAATCTACAGAACTATTAGTCTTGTTTTAAAATAAAAATAAAAGAATATGAAAATTATTACTAACTTTGTAGAGAACATCAGTTGAAGAATATATTGCTTACAATTAACTATTAATCAAATGTTTATTGTGCTCTTATATTTCAAGGGACCATATTTTATAGAAATTTTCTAAATAAGAAATATGGAAAAGATTTAAGTATATATTTTTCTTTAAAATGGACAAAAAAGGAAGCATGGCATAGAATTAAGTCATTTTCAAAGATTATCCATTTTATCAGTTAAAGAGAAGAAAATGTTTTTAAATTCTAAGTGAAAGTTAAAATATTTACTTTCTGATATGTATCAAAGAAATGCTTGATAGCTAACAGAAAATATAAAGAAAATCATGAAATGATGAATAAGGACTGTGAAATAATTTTAGTTGATTTAGTGTCTAAATAACCAAAACTATCTTGATATTTCATGCAGAAGTAATTGACAACTGAGTTCCACTCATTTTTTAACAATTTACACAGTAGTGAAAGTTTACTTCTTAAAATTTGATAATTTTTACTTTGCTTTTTTTTAAGAGAAGCTGAAGTGATAATTTGGTTCTGCAGATATTGAAAATTTATCTTTTCCTCTTTCTTTTGAAAACACAACTGCTGTATTTCTCGGCCTACAAAGATTTTAGTTTAGAGGTTTGGGTTTTTCCTTCTGAGGCTGAAAAATAAATGTCACCAACATTACCCAGTAGCATGTCTCCTCAGGTGCAGTATTTTAGGTGATAGGGATGACAGTAATAGTAGTGGAACTTGGACATAGGTGGCTATATCAGATATAAAAACATTTATCTGAAGTTTTTATATTTGCCTGAAAATTTAGTATCTTCAAGTTCTCAAAAATTGAGTGATTCAGTTTTCATTTACTCTTTTCAGAGAATTTATTTGACAGCTTTGCTTTAAAACCCTTCATGTTTTTAAATAGTTTTATTTTCTTTTTTGTAGAGAAATGTGATTATGGATGCCAAAATTTGCTTCCCAGATTCACTTTAAAATCTCTAGAGCTGCATCAGATACCATGTTGTCCATAATATTAATAGCATATTAGAAAAACCTAATGAAAAATTCCCATAAAATGTGCTATAAATAATAACAATAGTTATATTGATAGACTAGTTGTTACATCCCTGATTGTCTTTTCACACTTTTTGTTGCTGAATATTCAAAAACCTCTGAGATTTTTATCTACATAATATTTCTGAAGAAACTAAGTCACACAGTGAGATGAATAGTAGAGCTGAAAGCTGAGCTATTGATAGAGCATTCTTGATAGTAGCCTTGTGATAATAAATGATTGTTTTTAAAAATGGAAGACTGAGGGGCCTCCCCGGTGGCGCAGCGGTTGGGCGCTGCGCTGTGGAGCTGTTGGCTGCGGGCGATGCCAGTTCGACGCCCAGCCGGGGAGAATCCCACATGGTGCGGCAGACCTCTCCTGTCTCGCCCGCTGCTCTCCTCAGCAGTGTATCTCTGATCTGCCTGTTCTGCTCCCCACTCTGTCTCTGGTGAACCCTCTCGCCGCCCCACGCCTCTGACCTGTACCCCAGCTTGTATACATAAATAAATAATTCTTTAAAAAAAAATAAAAATGGAAGACTGAGACTCCAGGTAGGAGTCCATCTTGAAACTTTCAGTGTCATTTGGAGAAGACAGCCTCCCCTAAGAGCCCCAAGTCTACACATCATCCATCTGGGAGATATCAATAATTTTGAATTGAATGGCATCACACTTTAAAATAATTGTCAACTACACCAACAGCCAGCAGCAAAGACTGAGTGAATTAGAGTTTTCTATATAAGGAAATAGGATATTTTGAAACATGGCTATTGAGGATTATATTTTCTGAATATAAAAAAATAGAACATCACTTAACAAGTAAGTATATTGGAACAATGAACAGATTAATTAAGTGGTGTTGTTCTAGAAAATGTACCTAAATAGTCCATTTCTGATATGCCAGCAGAGGGAAGGACAGGAATGAGGTGTGGAGTTCTAGATTCCTGAAAGATGGGAAGGTAAGAGAAGGATCACGGAAGAGAGGGGTGAAGCTGAGAAATGAGGCAGAGAGAAACACAAGGGCGAGAGAGTATGAGAACTTTCCATGTTTTGTCTATCACTGGTAAAAATGGTCATTGACTATTTGTACTCCTAGAATAGAAACCCTTTGAGCGCAACACCATTTGTTCCTTACCTTTGTATCTACACCGTTTTGATCCCAGAGACTTGCTTAGTGTTAACCTCAATAAATGTGTAGTGAGCAGAAGAATAAATGTTTAAAAAATACACAGGTGGCTTCCGAAAATCCAGTTTGAGCTTCTGTTTATCCAAGAAACCCTGAATACTAATCAATTTGTATCTAACTTGTAGTTCAAAATTGAAATGGAAATAAAAATAAAAAATGAATGGCAGTGCTCACTGAGGACAAGTGAACATGTCCCAACAATGTTTAAAATGAATAGTAGATTCCACATGATATTTTAAGTATTTATGATATGGCCAAGCTCCTTAGTCCTTTTCCCTTGTTATTGATTGTTTTGTTCTGATTTGGTGGTTGTTACTGTTTATTTTCTGCACAATTTCCTTGAGGGTGAACACAAATTAGTGGTATAATGGGACAACTGCTGAGAACTTTGAGAGTAGAATAGCATGGGAAGGAGTGTTTTTGGAAGACAGAAAAGACAAGTCATTTTCTTAGATATATATTGATTACAGGGGCCCTTCTGGGCGTGAGTGGGAGGCATCTTCATTGATTTGAGCCACTTTCAAGAGTAGGGTCCAGATTTCAGTACTCCTGGAACAGTTTTCCAGGGAAAGATTTGTTCAATGGAGTATCATTAGTCTATAGAGAAAGTATACAGGGAAAGAAAAAACCCTTTGAATGACAAATACTGAGGAGTAACTATAGACTAAACAAGAGTAACTATAGACTAAGCAAGAGTAGCAGAGCAGGAGAGAAACTAAGAGAGGATGAAGAGCGCTCAAAGAGGAATGGCTGAAACAGGTGCATGTATAGTCAGTTGTGGAAGCAGGCCTGTAGTACTTTGGTGATAGTGTTCTGGAATGACCTGTGCATTTTAGCTTACCATCCACTGGTCCCTGACTAACGTACAAAGAGTGTTGGCGTTAGTGGACACTGGAGCAGAATGTACTCTGCTCTTTATTTTTAAAGGCTTTATGTTTTCTGATACATATGCATCTAATTAGATTATTTTAATTTAGAGTTCTGTTTTCACTATGTATATTTATAGAAACACTATGTATGGGTATATACATATATATACACACACACACACACTATGTATGTATGTACACGCACATACACGCAAACATTTTGAATATATGTATCTTTATACCAAAGATTTCTAAATGAAATGTCAGTTTGGTCTTTAATTAAAGCAATCTTACAAATCTTTCCAAGAATAATTTTATGAGACTTTTATAAGTGATAAGTAGCAGAATATTATACAATGGGATGAGGGAATATTTTCTGAGGGACCTAGTCATCCCTATATGTGATTATATGATACTAATATATAGTCAAGTATCTAAAGTAAATAAATTGGACCTCAAAATAGCTTTCTTATTTTAAAAATGTCTTGTTTTCTTGAGTATGCCAGACTGCTACCTCACAAAACTGTTTCCTAGTTGAGCGCTGGCCTGGCCTCCACACTGCTCAGCCCACTTCTTTTGCTTGGTTCCTAATCCTTTTTTCTTTCTTTCTTTCCTTTTTTTTTTTTTTTTAATTTAGCCCCTCACTACAAATAAGAAAGAGGGAAGGGGAAAGTAGACCTTAGGAGGGAAAAAAAAGAAGAGAAGAGGAATAAAGAAAGTAAGGAAATATGGAAAGAGGGAAAGAAAGAAAAGAAGGTTGGAGAAGGAAAATTGCTGGTTTGAAATACAATAGCAAGTTTTTCCATGAACCTCAATCTTACGTTTCTGTATCTTCTAGTGCAACTGCAAAGAGCAGAAACTTTTACTACCATCTGATCTTAAGTTAAATTTAACTATTTGATATGTCTTTCTCATCCTGTCTTAAGCTATCGTCACCACTTTTTCTTGTTATTGTATCATCCTTTTTAATATTCTTTGAGTTCTGGATTTATTGACATTGTACAGATAGCTTAATTAGTCTAAAAGCTCATAGTCTTGAGTCATTATGAATGTTATCAAAATAATTTTTTGGAGACTTTTATATATGTGGATGAAAATAAAAGTGAAACTGTTCAGTGTGATCAATGATGGTTCTGGAAAGACAAACATCAGTGCAAATGCTGGTTCTGCCATTTGGTAATTTGGGGCAAAATTATTAAATCCTCATTGTCTCACATTCTGTATGTATTAAGCTTGACTTTATGGTACTTGAAGTACAAGATCAAATAATATAATACTATAAAACTGTATTGTTACTTTGTTGTTTAACATAGTAAAAGAGATACTAAATGAACTTCGGAGATATTAATTTCAGTCAGCTAAGTCAACTTTAAGGTCAGCTTTTGGCCAAAGCGCATGTTGCTCTTTTCTGTAAAGGCAGGCCCATTTATGTTTTGCTCATGGAAATCTTCAATGTTTATACCCACTGAGAGCATTTAGAGTGATGATTATGTTGAAATGACCTGTATTCACATTGAAATTGCTCTCTAAATGCCATTCATTAATAATACTTTGATCATCTGTGTGTTTAACAAAATTGATAAAATTGCTTTCACTGTTTCTTTCTAATAAAAATCTTTTGGTGTTCCTCTGGAGATTTTATTGATAAACTCTCCCTTAAGCATACATCCAAATTAAATGTGAGAATCTGCAGCTAAAAGAAATTGCTTCAAGGCAATGATTCACTAGGATGAAAAATCAATAGCAGTTTCATTAAGGAAGGAAAGATAGTTTAGACCAACTCCTACCTAGCTTTCTTCTTACTGAAAGAAAAGCAGCAATTGTTGACTATGTCTCTCCTTTTAGATTTAATGTTCATATCTTAGTAACATGGTTGCTGTATAGTAAGATTGTACCAGACCCTTCAAATCTACTAGATTTCTTGACTAGAACTAGTGTTTACATTTTGAAAAATTGACACTCATTTAAAGTGCTGTTTCTTTAATACAGCTTACTATGCTAAGCCTACTCAAGTGAGCATTTTACAGATACCAAACCTACTGATATATTTGAATTAGTTAAATTTAAATTTCTTCCTAAGAATGAAATGCTCAGCCACTTACTTTGCTTGGCCCCTAATCCTTTTTTTTTTTTTTAATTATCCTCTCACTACAAATAAGAAAGAAGGGGAAAGAGGAAAGGAGGAGAAAAAAGGAAGGGAAAATTAAAAAACAAAGGAAGAAAATAAGAAAGGTGGGAAAGAAAGGGTACTTCTTTTTTCCCACCTACTGCTGGATTGATAACTAGATAGGAAGCTAGGCAGATAGATAAAAGAAGAGATGAAAGGGTGATGGCTAGAGAGAAGGATTGATAGACTGATGATGGAAGGCAGAAAAGGAGGAAGTAAGGAAGGGAAGAATTCAAAAGTTGTATATGTATATTTCTAACTGTATGACCCTGGGCAGGTTAGTCTAGCTCTTTCTGCCTCAGTTTTATTACCTGTGAAAAGGTCATAATAATAGTTACTACTTCATAGGCTCTGGGGATGAAAATGAATTATGTGAAAGGTTGTGATAAGTGTTTATCAAAAGATAAGCACTATATAGTATATGATTTTAAGCCATATTATTAGTAACATTGAAAAATGATAAAGAGATAGATACAGTAAATGCAGTAAAATTTTAAGATGCCATTTTATACTAACAATTCAAGATAAAAATAATTGCATTTAGCTAGAAGGAACACAAATATGGCTTCTGGGTTATCGTAGATGGGAGTTGGATTGTTGGGGCAACAAAATGCCCTACATAGAAGGTGGTTTTTATTTGTAGAGAAGAATCTTAGATAAGTGGAGTGAAATCACATCTATGTAATAGACTGAGGTGCTAGTCTTTTCCAAGACATTTCAGCGTGGAGGAAACATTCATGTGGAAACCAATTGTGCTCTAAACTAAATTAAGAAATTAAAAAAAAAATTTTTCTAAAGCAAGCTAAAGTCGTTAGCTTTTTACCATGTAGAAATAATCAGGGCACTTTGCCCAGAGAATGAGAGCGAGAAGTTTATCATTAATTGCTACATGTCCTATATCAGTTGTAAATGTGGCCACAGGATGTTCTTTCTCCTGTGATAGCAGCAGGCACCATCAATATGGAAGAATTTTTCAGGGACATTATTATAAAATATTATTTCAAACTCTCTAGAGTTTTACACGCCCAACCAGTCTTTACTTAGTACATTTCTCTCAAGACCTGTGAGATTCACATAGTAATATCTGAGCTTAATTACTAACATTTGCTACTTTTTCTTAAAGTGAGGCACTCAGCCAATTGGTTTGCATGTATTTTTCTGTTCTTTTGAGTCACACTGGATTGTGAGGAGATTGATGCTACTTGGATTTTGATTTTGTACCTCTTGAGACTGAAGAAGTTACACAGCCAGTCAATGGCAGAGCCAAGGTTCAAACCCATTCTGATTCCAGAGCCTGGGTGCTTCATTTTTTTTAAGTTATTTTAATCTTTAGTATTAAGTGTAGTGCACGTGTGTGTGCACACACACACATTTTCTACTCAGCAGTTCACGTCCAGGTTTGTAGATTGTTAAGACTGTGTACTTGAACATTTTAAGGCAATTGCAGAGGTAAACAATCATTTCTACCTCTTCAGGTATAAGAGGAGATAAAGAACCCCTCTTACTTTCTCTAATGTTTAATTTCTTTTTTGTGCAAACTTTGCTGGAGGAATGAAGGAGACAGCAGGTTGGGTTTGTTTGAATATGGTTGTTTTTCAATCCATTTATAGCTACAAAAGAAAAAAGTGCTAGAAGAGCAGGTTTCTATGTGCTTATTAGATGTGAAATTTCTGAGACCTGTGAGGAATTGGGTGAGTAGAACATGGACTACCATCTGCCTATGATGTGCAATGGGAATCTTTGTGTTTACCGGTTCAGTGAATTTTGTGGTCTTGAGAGGACTTGGTAGTTGCAGGTAGCAGACACAGTAAGAAAGTTGAGGTTTGTGGAGGACCTACCTTGCCAGACTGGTTAATATGCATTTATTAATTTCCTTACAAAAATAACAAAAAAAGGCATGACTTTCCCTGTATTACCAGTGAGAAGAGCCGGGCATTAAGAAGTTCAGAAATTTGCTAAAGTCAAACAGCTCAAGAACACTTCAATTTTGACCTTGGATCTCTGGGACTCCTGCCACTACCCACCATCCCTAGTACTTTTCATTGTATCTCAAGTGAATGATCTAGAAAATGCTTTGTCCCTATTGCTTTTCTCTCAGCAGGAGGTGTAGCTTCCAGCACGTGTGGTTGTTCTGGAGTCTCTCAGCTTCCCCTCCTCCTTTTTGATTCAGATATTTCCGCCAAGTGGAAGCTACTTTGTCACTGCATCTGGCTTTGCTCCATATTGATAAGTAGGGATAGAGAGGTAAATAACATTTTGTTCTTTATAGTAGAAAAGGACCTGGATCCTGCCACTGGTTGTCATGAATCAGTGGTTTAATTCTTCAGTCATGACATTGAACTTTCATGAGTACACCTCAGGGCCCCTAGTTACAAATTGGATTGGAGTTATCCAGGCTCTGTTGCAGATGGCATTATGATGAAGGTCTAAAGAGAAAGATTGTAGAGATACCTAGAAAAAAAAAATAGCATACCAGTTGACACTTGTTTTATCAATCTCATATAGGAGGAAATTTGCTTGGATAAATAGTTTTATGAGAAATATTTTTGACTATAATACGATTTTTGCAAATGATAAAATTATCCAGTCTCAAACGTTGGAGCACCAGGTAAACAACATATTGAATTTTTATGAAATCTTCAGTTGGGAATAGAGGTATCATCATTCTTCACTTTGTTCCAATTCCCCTCATTTCTGTTAGTAGAAGGAAATATATTCACATTGCCACAGTGTTTGTAGATACTACTTAGCTCAGTGAAGTAACATACTTCACTGGGCTCTTTCAGGAGAAATGGATGAGGATGATTGCAACATGGCTTTGTCTGTAGACTCCCAGGGCCAACTCTTGTCTAATGAGTCAGTGAGCCAGCTTACATTTATTGTGCTTTCAGATGGGGGTGGGGTGGAACTAGGCATTTTAACCAGAATTGAGCATCTGCTTAGTACTTAAGTAGCACGAGCCTCGAGACTTTGACTAGCTTAATGGACTCTCTACCACATCTCTGCAATTGAGCAGTGATAAGTATACAGATTGGGACATATTTGGTTTCAATTCAGTCTGTTTCCACAGATGAGGCCTGAGTATGATCACATTGTATAAATTATTTAAGGTGCATCTTCTATGTAACCTGAGCCATAAGTAAAAGTTAGCCCACCGTCTATTCTGTCACCCTAGAGGACTCTTTATTTTCCAAAGGAAATAGTCCATCTTGTGAACTGACATCATTAGAGTCATAAAAATTCAAATGCACCTTGAGTGATTTCTTTACTTTGGCATAAAGTCTTAAGTACAATATCCAAAAGCTAAATCCTTTAACTGAAACATAATGGCTTAGGATGAGATGGAAGTCATTTCTAGAACATCAATAGCCATCCCAGAACTAGTTGTAATCTGAAGAAATTTGCATCTCTAAACTCCATTAATTTGCACTGATTTTGAAAAGTTCAAAAATTTTTTCATCCATAAATTTTGCATGATTATAAACACATTTATTCAGATTTTTTTTTGAAGGTGAAACAGTTATAAACATCATTCTTGTATAGTCTCTTTTGTTTGTGCCTGACGAACTCTGGGTCTATTAGCAAAATTGACTTGTAGAAGGTCACCAGAACCCAAGGTGCCTGACGCTGGCGGAAGCTTTCTGATTCATCATCTCCCACCCCCATATTCCTATTTTAGTAAAGAATTGAAGCCTAGGTCTCTTTCATTTTCATTTCCCCACTCTGGTTTCAGTGAGTTGGAAATAGAAAAGTAAAGGGAAGTAAATTCATCTCCCCTTTCCTCTTGTTGAATCACCTTGCCAAATATAGTTGCTACGTTCTATCTATTCTTATCCTTGTCTGCATAAGACCTGCTCCTTGAGCCTGTCCTTATTTTTTCCTGAATGCAGGTAATGAAGAATTTGGGGTAGACTTTGGCAAGTGACAGCATCCCTGAAATTGAAGGACTGATAGTTGTGGACCCACCACTAAAGGGAAATAACTTACAATCCCTAGGGAGAAGAGTCACAAAGAAAGTGCCAGAATTTTAAATTTTTTTTAACTCTTTTTTTGTGGTGGGGTTCTGGTCTGAAGGATTCTGCCTGTAATTTCACTTCTTTAGTGATTTTTCCAGAAGTACAATTTTAAATTGTCTACACCATGTTAGAAAAATACCTGGACTTAACCTATGTAGTTAAAAGGGAGGGTGACTAGTTTCTTAAATTTGATAGCTTTCCTTTCTTGCTACATACCATTCTGGTCTTCTGACCTGTACAGATAAAGCAGACAATTCCTTTTTTAATAATGGAAGACCCTAGGGCATGAATAAGGTAAGTGTGTGCCACTGGTGACTTGGCATTCTCCTCAAGAAGGAGTTTATACCTCAGGTCTTACTCATTATTCATTCAATTTCGAACTCCTTTAAAAAGTGGCTTTAGTTCTAGTCTCTTAAAGTAGTGCTTCCCAAGCCCAAAAGCTAAACAATTTCCCAAATGATGAATTCCTTAAAAATGCATGCGGTTTAGGGCAGCAGTAGTAAATAATTGGCAATTCAATAGCTTTAGTCCTTTTTATTCTCTGGAAGTCCTTGACGAAAGATGGCACTCACATAAACCAATCACAAAAGAAACAGTTGCTTAAAACAGTAACGCCATGGAGTACATTTTTTCCTTCTGCCAAAATATGTTCTTGATTATTTCCTGGTAATTAGGACTGGCCTCCTGCAATACTGAAGGAGGCAATTTCCTTCGCAGTCCCCCCTCCATTTCTTTTCCACATTTCAAACCTTGCTGGACTCTGTTTTTTCAGGGGACTGGCTTTATTGTGATGACCCAGGTTAAATTATGTTAATTACTGTAATATCCATTGCTTCACTTAGCAATAATTACCTCTCAATAGATTTATTCTAAATATTCAGTATCTTATCCCACATGACCAAATCTGTGATTGTGGGAATCAGGCTTATCCAAATTGAAATGCAGGGGACTTTACATTCTAGAGACCTACAAATAACACCATATAGGCAAATAACTTACTCTTTTTATGTGTTAGGTTACTTTTGTATATCTGGATTTTATGGCTCTTGTAAGGTCAGGTCTTAGACCAGGTAAAATGTACTAAGCTAAGCAGAAGTGGAAGTCACAGTATGATTATGAATAAGATAGAATGTTTGGAATTTTTTCCAGATACTGTAATCGACAGTACTATGGGAAGTACTGGATGACAATTTTATTTCAACATTTCCTTGATTTTCCAGATTTTTAAGATTCTTAATGTTTTCTTAATTATAGAATTAATTAGCATGCTAATGAAAATACCATTAAATGGCAGAAGTTATAAAACCTCTGCTTTTGCAAACCATTCTTTGCAAAAAAAGAGTATCTTAGTTTTAATTACTATCAATAGAGCAATTGGGCCAAATTGTACTGTGTCCTAGATTGTGTGAATTGAAATGTCTCTTACCTTCCTGACTGGTTATCACTTTGCACAGAGATAGCTGTTTCCCTATGAATGAATATTTCATTTCTCTTTAGTTTTCACTCTTATGTCAGATATGATTGTATATACACCAGCAAAGAATAAAAAATTCTAATGTTCCCTGCAGTATTCTTTTATTTCTCCTTTACTGTCTGGCCTCTTGGTTTTCTGGTACCTGCCACCACTTCTGGTGGACATGAGCAGTCAGCTCCCAGGTGACTGGGTCTAGCTCTTTGCCTGCATTGCCACTTGTCCTCCTGGTACCCTGTGGGATCTCTGTGGATGGCTATTACAGCCATTCTCTGACCAGAGGGGTGATGTCATGTGGAATTATAACATGCCATATAATTTTATATCATCATTTCTGCCCTTCTTTCCGCACGTGATTTTACTGAGACCATGCCCCAACTACCTTCTCCTTCTCTTAATTTCTTGGTTGGAAATCTTACCATTTCCAACTTTCTGAAAATAGTGGAAAGGAGAAGAGAGGAGTGTCTCATAAAGTCATCATTTTGGAGAGGAGCATCCACTTAACTTGCTCTGATATTATCACTAGTTGATAATCTTTTCATTCTGTTAATCAGAAATTATACCTAAAAACTAACATAAGCTTCCTTATCACTATATACTTTTGCTTTCAGCTCCTTCAGGGAGCTAGAAATCTGAGATGTACTTTCTCTTTGTTGTACTTGATTCATGCTTGATTCATGGTCCCTTTTTGCTATGTGTAACTTTCCCAGTTGTTGATCTGGACAGTTAGTATTTTTCTAAAATGAAACTCCATAATACTCTTTTCTATGACTAGTCTCTTCATCAAGTTAGCTACAGTCGACCTTTCCATTAAAACAACAAAACCAAACTTTCAACCCCCTTATTTGCCAGTCAGAGTCCACTGATGCCCTGTAACATTTTCTTTCTCCCCAACTGCCATTTCTCTGTATGTTCATGTGGTTTATGTGCATTTATTGTTGTACAATGGATCTCTAGAAGTTGTTTATCTTGCTGCTTAAACTCTGTACTCACTAGACATTAAGTCCTCAACTTCCTCCTAGTTGCTGGCAACCAGTTACCTTCCTATTTTCCGATACTGTGATTTTGAATACTTTAGATATTTCCTAAGAGTGTAGTCAAGTTACAATATTTATCCTTTTGTGACTGGCCTATTTCACTTAGTAAAATGTCCTCAAGTTTCATCCATATTGTAGCATATGACAGGAATTGGGTCTTATATAAGGCCGAATAATATTCCATTGTATGCAAATAACACTTTTTCTTTATTCATTCATCTGTGATAGACATGTTGGACATTCCAACTCTTAGTTACTGTGAGTATGTTGGGATGGACATGGATGTGCAGACATCTCTTCAAGATCCTGTTTTGAATTCTTTGGGATGGGTACCCAGGAGTGGGCATGGTATTGCTAATTTTAATTTTTTGAGGAACCACCATTCTATTTTGTGTAATGGTTATTCCATTTCACTGCCCATGGATTCCAGTTTCTCTACATTCTTGATAACACTGGTTGTTTTAATTTTCTGTTCTTTTTTTAGTGGCTCTGCTAATAAATGTGAACTGTTATCTCATTGTAGGTTTGATTTGCATTCCATTTATGGTGGTGTTGTTGAGTGTCTTTTCATATGCTTCTTGACCATTTATACATCTTTTTTTGAAGAGTTGTTGATTCAGTCCTTTGCTCAGTTTTTAATCAAGTTATTTATTACATTGTTCAGTTGTAAAAGTTTCTTATATATTCTATGTATTAACTTGAATGATTTGCAGTTATTTTCTGCTAGCCTGTATATTGTTACCTTTTCACCCTGTTCTTTAGTGCACAGAAGTTTTAAGTTTGATGTGTCTTATCTCAGTTTTTGCTTTTGTTGCCTGTGCTTTGATGTCATATTCAAGAAATCATTGTAAAATCCAGTCTTTCAAAACTTTCCCCTTATGTTTTCTTCTAGGAGTTTGATAGTTTTAGTGCTTACATTTGTCTTTAATTCATTTAGTGTTACTGTTTGTATGTGTTGCAAGGAAAGGTGCAGCTTATTCTTTTGCATGTGGATTTCCAGTTTTCCCAACACTGTTGATCAGTCCCCAATTTATAGGCATGGGTGCCGGAGTCAAAGGAGGGGAGGTGTCGGCTTATGATGAGGCAGGAAACAGCCACTCGTCCTGGTGCAAGTCTCTCCTTTATTTAATTTTAGTGGGTCTTTTATACATTATAAGTGGGCAGTGGGATTACATATGTATAAGCATAAGGAGGAAAAAAGGAGAAGAGCAAAAGTAGATAAAAGGGTGTAACCTATTATCCATAGCATCAGGGTTGTGTGGATCTGTTCTCCAAGATGATCTTCCCTGGTTGATGACTCATAGAGGTCAAACCTTAAATTCCCCAGCAAGGATTCAGTCCTTGTGATGCATTCCCTTCCCCTAAGTGATCTGCTTAGAAGATGAAAGGCACCTTGTAGGTTTGGGCTTCTAAAGCTGATTGACCAGGCAGTACTTGACCTTGGGAAGGAAAGCAGAGCTTGCAGATAACTAAATGGTGGTTAGTCAGGCCGCCTCCCCTCCTTTTGGGAACCCCAATCTGGCTGGAGCTGGCACATGGGGTAGTGATTTATTTGTATCTTCTTTGATTTCTCTGAGCTGTGTTTCAAAGTAGTGTTTTATAGATGTTGATTGCATCTTCTGTGATTAAGTTTATTCCTAAGTATTTTATCCTTTTTGATGTCTAATAGTAAATGACATCATTTTCTTTTTGAATTGGCCATTGTTAGTATGCAGAAATACAACTAACTTTTTGTGTGTTGATGTTTTATCCTACAACTTTGAACAATTTTGTTTTTCAGTTGTAGCTGTGTTTATGTATGTATAATATAGTATTTTCTCTATAAAAGATTAGGTTATCTGTGGAAAGAGATAATCTCACTTCTGGTTTTCCAGTTTGGTTGCCTTTTATTTATTTATTTTTTATGTAATGGCTCTGGCTAGGACTTCCGGTACTATGGTGAACAGTAGTAGAAATAATGGACATCCTTGCTTCTGCCTAATCTTAGAGAAAAAGTTTCCAGTACTTATGTTTGAATGTAATGTTAACTATGGACCTTTCAGAAATGGATTTGATTAGGTTGAAATAGTTTTCTGTTTATTTATAGTTTGTCAAGTGTCTTTACTATGAAAGGATGTATTAATTTTATCAAATGATTTTTTTCTGCAGGTTTTGAGATGATCATATAGTTTTGTCCTTCATTTTATAAATATGGTGGTGATTGCTATTTGTATGTTGAACCATCCTTTCATGCCTATTACCATTCTCACTTGGTCTTGGTATATATTCCTTTTAATGTGCTGTTTAGGTTTGCAAGTATTTTGTTGAGGATTTTTGCATCAGTATTCATTAAGGTTTGATCTGTGTGTTTGTGTCTTTGTCTGGTTTGGGGATCAGAGTAATACTGACCTCTTAGAATGAGATTGTAGTGTTTACTTCAGCTCTTCAGGAGAATTTGAGAATTGGTATTAATTTTTCTTGTAGTTTACTTGAATTCTCCCAGGAAGCTGTCTTGTCCAGGGCTTTTCTTTGTAGAATCTTGGATTACTGCTTCAAGCTGATTTTTAAAAATTTCTTGACTTTTCAAAAATTTTGTCTTCTTTCTAAACATTCAACATATGTATTTTGTTGGTGAAGGAAACGACTCTGCCATTGCGTCTTTAAAAATATACAGCTATAGCATAATTTAGGAATGCTAGGCAGACTATTGTAAGTTTCTTTTAATTCTCCTCCCTCCTCTCAGCAATACCTTCTTGATCAGCTTCACCAGGAAAATAAGCAAACAAACAACAAGAAAAAAGTTCAAGCAAAACATCTCTCCGTTTTTTGTATACTTCTTGCTAATGGTTTTGCTTGTGTGTATTTTATTTCCTCCTTTCTTCCATGACTGAAACAGGTGGATCCCTGGTACTAGTTGTTTCATCCCTTCCTTTAGATTCTCATTCTGATCACTTTCTTCATTAACTTGCCAATAACGAGTACTGCTCTTCTTATATAGACTCTATATTTCTGGCCCTGTCTTTCTTGCTGCTCTTTTATTCATCTTTTAAAATGAATTGCTCTTCAATATACTTGTTTTTGTTTTTCCCTGGTATTCCTACAGTCAGATTATGAAAGGATATGCTGGAAAGAGTGGATTTAGGATGGGAGCCTCTGCTATCATTCCACTTGTTATTTCTGTGAACTGCTATGAGACCTCCACCCTCAGCCATGCAGATTGTATTAATGGATAATTCTTCATCTCCACCCACCACTCACTAAGTTCCTTTTTCCTTGTCTGTGTCTTAAATATTCCTTTTATTTCTCAAATACTTTGCAAATATTTTGTTCTTAAATGGTCTCCTTGCCTCCAGCTTTTCAGTTGGTTCCAAGTTACCTTTATAACATGCAAATCTGCTTCTCACTCTTATGTGCTTAAAATACTTTAGTAGTTCTCTACTAGTTATAGTGTAAAAGATAAATTCCATGCTGTACTAAAATGCCTCCTTATAATTTGTTTTCTGCCTTGCTTTATATTGTGTGTTTTTCATCACATACAATTTTGAGCGATATGGAATTATCTGTTCTCTAGAAAAGTACATTTCTCTTCTTTGCTAGCCTTTTGCCTCTCCTTCTCTCTCTGTCACACTCCCTCTCCTTTCCTCTTTCAATCTCTGTCACCATGTCCTCCAACCTTTTTTCTGACTTTTTCTTTTATCTCTGCCTAATTAGTTTTAATTTTTCAAAAACAGCTGAATCTTCATCTGCTTTGTGTACTTTGTGACTTCTTTTCTGATCATATACTTCATACAAATACCCACTTTTTTAGAATAGACCTACCTCAGCTGAGGAACTAAATATAACTTCCAGAGAAGTTATCTTTTTATTGTTATGCTGCCTAAGACATGGTTTGAATTTCACACAAATTGACTTCTAAAATACTAACAAGAGGATTTTCTTCTACTGCTGTTCTATAGAACATGCATCTTTTGACATTTAGATAATGTTGTGGGATCCTTATTAAATAATTGGCTTCAGGAACAGAGCCCTTGTTCAAAGTGTCGAACAGATAAAGTCAGCTGTGTAAGTAACAAAGGGCATAAGTATATCAAACTGCAGGACATTTCCTTAGCATTACTAAGAATTGGGTATTTCTTTCCAAGAAAGACTTGAACAAAGTAATTTTGCCTCTGGCAAATGAAATCCAGCTTGACTCCAATAAAAAGACTTACGTAGTCAGGACTGACTTATGGCAAACATTGATAGGGAACATCTAGCTTTTATGACCACTAGAATGTTGACAAGAGTGGAGATTTTCCAGATCAATTTTTAGCACCAGTTATTTAACAGTGAGTGTTCTTCTTAAGGGTTGGTCACCAAGTTAAGGCCCTTTTGATGGTCTATCAAAATATATTGGATTACATCCATCCTTAGCATTTGCATCCTCTTCAGGTCTGGAAGTTAGAAGGGAAAGAAAAAGTAGAGTGGGGAGGTGTTTTGTACCTATGCTTTTTCTTCTGCAATTCAGCCTCAGTCTGGCTTGTTATAATACTGCTTATAGTTGCATAGTTTTTAATATTTTAAAAGTATTTGTATAGCATCCCCCTCCCACTCTATCTTATAGCTGGCATTATCTTAAACCAATTTATAACATAAGTTACCAAGACTGTGTGACTATAACCCTAGTGTACTCTAAAGAATAGATATTTAATGGTCTAGGTTTGGCAAGGCATTATTCCTTAAAAAATGTTATCGAAGTAATATGGGCTTATAACATTATGTTTATTTTAGGTACATACCATTATACTCCAACATCTCTATGTACTGCAGCATGATCACCACCGAAAGCGTAGTTTCTATCCACCACCATACAGTTGATTCCCATGACTTGTTTACCCACCTTTGCCCTTTTCCCTTCTGTAACCACCAGTCTGTCCTCTGACTCTAAGAGTTTTCTTTATTTGCTTTGTTTCTTTACCTTCCACTGAAAAGCTGAAAAGGTGTTATTGATATGAGTAAGTGACCATTTCTTTTTTGTACACAAAGTAGTCATATTTTACATATAAATTTAAATCCCTAGAATTCACAATTGAATGATAGGCTGTTTCAATTTGAGGAAGGCTAATATTAAAAGATTCATTCAGAAAAAAAATTTTTTTAAAAAGAAAATCATGAAAATAGTTTATCACATGTAGTGAGGAATCTGAATCAAATGTCTCTATAGAGTAGTTTATAACAGTTATATAATGCATACAGAAAGAAGAACAAATAAAAATATCATGGCTCTGTTTTTTACTTTTATTTAAATCATAAAAAATCATGGATATTGTTCTATAAACATGAGTGAGCTAAAAAATATTACCAGAGTATTAGTTACTAGAGAAACAGAAATGAAATTTGGAGATGAGATTTATCATCTTCTCACTTTAATTTGTACTCCTGCTGTACTGTAAATGTAATAACCATCAACATGAAAAATGTAACAGATTGATAATACCATTGAGTTTTAATTAAACCACTGAAATGAAAAGGACCCAGATGGATAACTGGGAAATGTAGTTATCCTTTATGAAATGTGCTGGGTTGCCCGTTTGTTCTGTTTCTTATAAATTAATGCCCTGCCCAAAATAGTGCCCCATCAGAAGATTTACAAAAAATTAATCATTTAGGTTTATAAAACAGATGGTTGCTTTAGTTTATTCAATTTATTTTTGAGACATTTATCCCTCTAAGTCAGCAATTGCCTCCTTTTCTAATCCCTTCCTGCTATGGCTTCTCATTTCTGCTGTGATCTGCATAAATAGATCAATAGCACTATAATATCTACATCTTTTTTTTTAAAGATTTATTTTTTATTTTTATACATACAAACTGGGGTACAGGCCAGAGGCGTGGGGCTGCGAGAGGGTTCACCAGAGACAGAGCGGGGAGCAGAACAGGCAGATCAGAAATACACTGCTGAGGGGAGCAGTGGGTGAGGCAGGAGAGGTTTGCCACACCATGTGGGATTCTCCCTGGCCGGGCATCGAACTCGCGTCGCCGCTGCCGACAGCTCCACAGCGCAGCGCTTAACCGCTGCGCCACCGGGGAGGCCCATTATCTACAACTTGTTTTTCTACAGATTCCTTGGTATGATCTGGTTTCAGGATGTTAGAGTTTTGGTTCTAAATTTCAATAGGCTTTATGTTCTGTGAATTATGAGTTTAAAAAGATAAAAAAGAAATGGCACTTTAGGAAATAACTCAAAGTTTTCATCACCCCTGAAAATAAAAACCATTGATATCAGTTCAGGTGAGATGTGAAGAAATGGTGCTTCCCTGGTCAGTTTGATGCAAAGATGAATTAGGTCCTTAGGATTCAGGGGATAATAAGGATTTTGAAGTTTTTTGGAGATGGTTGCTACTGTCCTCACAGGCAGACTGCTGACCTATCTGTGAAGATGAGCACCAGATCGCTCTGTGGGAAAGTCACGTGATAAAACAGTTGTGAACATGTGTCAATTGCCAGCTTCTGTCTCCCCCACCTCATGTCACATGACCATTTAAAGATGACCTTTATCCAGTAGCAGAAGTAGACTTAAACATTGAATTAGAAATATATTTTCATGACAGCTACAGAGAAATGAGATAGATGAGTTTAATCACAGAGAAATTCTGTTTGTTTTTATCCGAGGTTTAACTATTTAGGATTCTGTTTGCAAAGGGCATGGAAATCAAATGTTTGTCATTGAGTGTCCATTATGCCTGGAAGCACTGTAAGGTAATCATCTTAGAGGATGCTACCTATAAACTATGTTTGTACTCCCTAAGCATTTATAACTTAAATGGAGGGATGGCAAAACAAATAGGAAATAATTTATATATATTTTTTATTTTTATTTATTTATTTATTTTTTTAAAGATTTATTTTTTATTTATACATACAAGCTGGGGTACAGGCCAGAGGTGTTGGGCGGCGAGAGGGTTCACCAGAGACAGAGTGGGGAGCAGAGAACAGGCAGACCAGAAATACACTGCTGAGGGGAGCAGCGGGCGAGGCAGGAGAGGTCTGCCACGCCATGTGGGATTCTCCCTGGCCGGGCGTCGAACTCGCGTCGCCGCTGCCGACAGCTCCATAGCGCAGCGCTTAACCGCTGCGCCACCGGGGAGGCCTTTTTTTAAAGATTTATTTATTTATGCATACAAGAACTGGGCTGTAGGCTAGAGGTTTGGGGGATGAGAGGATTCACCAGAGACAAAGTGGGGAGCAGAATGGCATATCAACTGAAATCCACTACTGAGGGAAGTAGTGGGTGAGGCAGGAGAGGTCTGTTGTGCCATGTGGGAAGCTCCTTGGCGAGGGATTGAACTTGCATTGCAGTGGCTGCGGATAGCTTCATAGTGCTGAGACTTAACCTGTTATGCCACCAGGGAGGCCCTGGAAATAATTTATTATATAATTAATTCTACTTGGATGCTGTAAGGATTCATGGAAGATTGGGATCAGTGTGAGTTGCATATAGAAACAGGACAAAATTAGATCGTTAGGTTGTAATGGATGACTGGGACTTGGGAATGCCTGAGTAGAACACTTTAGCTAATCAGATTAGAGTAATGGGGGTGATGGTGGAGGATGAATGTTATGTGAGTGTGGACATTATTTCTGAAGAAGTGTTCATTTTCAGGAATAACAGGTAAAGTTGACAGGATGAAGGATGGTCTTTAAGGCTTAATGGCAAAAGTTTGATCTCTTAATACAGGCCACCCCAAACCATTTTTGGTTCTCCAGCCTGAAGTAATTTGAAAGGATAGTGGAGGGGTGATGACTCTGGAGGATAGTTTACAGTTATAAAACTACTGCAGTCATCCAGCCTGAAAGATTTTCTTGAGGAGTGAATGATGATTAGTGACTTTGAAGCGATGTAAGACTGTATTAACTCTAACAAGTGCGGAAGCCAAGACCCTGGCCTGGTCTTTGTATGGGGCAGCATCTCTGTCTGCTCAGGAGGCCTGCCCAGTCTCTATCGGCTGAGATGTTATGGCTCTTAAGCCCAGCTCAGTTTGGTTCAATATAGTACTGTGTTCCCCAGGGTGGAGTAATTTGTCTAGTGATTACTATTTAACTCATTATGGGCCAATAAGAATGCTTTCGTAGGATATTTTTTTTTTATTTATACATACAAGTTGGGGTACAGGACAGAGGCGTGGGGCGGCGAGAGGGCTCACCAGAGACAGAGTGGGGAGCAGAACAGGCAGATCAGAAATACACTGCTGAGGGGAGCAGCGGGCGAGGCAGGAGAGGTCTGCCGCACCATGTGGGACTTTCCCCGGGCGGGAGTCGAACTCGCGTCGCCGCTGCCGACAGCTCCACAGTGCAACGCTCAACCGCTGCGCCACCGGGGAGGCCCAGGATATTTTTCTAGTTAGGAAAAGTCCTATTTTCTCTTCATCATGAGGCCATAAAGATATATATTAGATCTCCTGCCTCTGTTGTTACAAGGCTTCATGAAACAGTGAAGAAACATGTAGAAAGATTTAGTGATAAGATCCATGACTAGGGGGTTCGAAGAAAATAGCAGTGTGTGTGTGTGTGTGTGTGTGTGTGTGTGTGTGTGTGTGCATGTGCACAAGTCTGTATGCATACATGTATGCATACGTTAGCCTTAGAATAAAAGCTTTGCTAATCACATTTTACAGATGAGGAAATTGTTACTCAGCAAACCTGGCAATTTGGTCAAGGTTAAATACTTACATGGTAGCTTGAGAATCAAAATCGAAGTTTGTCTGTTTCCAAACCAGCACTCTTCTCTTTATGAAACTTCTTATCATTGGGATGCAGGGTTAAGTTCAACTGATGCTAATTATATTAATTGCACTTCCCTAGTCTTTTGTTTAATGCTGTAAGGGTATATTTTTGGCAGGCAAAGCCCATGATAACTCTGTTCTGTGATACAGGAAGGTGACATTTTTTTTCCTCCACGTCCACGTAATTCTCACTTGTCTTGAAACATGGAACATTCTTTCCTCTAGAAAAAGGTCATAAAGAATGTTGAGTCAAACGTTAGTAATAAAAATCTGTATCATCCGTATTATAGTCTGTAAAATATTCTATGCCCAGTCTCTGTCAGCTGAGACTTCATGCCTCTTAAGCCCAGCTCAGTTTGGTTCAATATAGTACTATGTTTTGTTGCTAAAAAAATGAAAAAAGCAGGAAGATTAAACTACTACTAACTTTTGATGTATATAACTTGTAGTATTACAGACATAGACAAAGGCTTTTAGTAGATGGGAAAACAGTCTTGGAGATTTCAAACAATAATTTAGGAATTCTTCAAATTACTTAATGTAGACAGTGTTGTTCTAATATTTTCTGGTTATATTTAATGTAGATTTACTGGATTTATATTTTTTTAAAATGTAATGTTGGTAATACTGGTTCTGATATTTCAAATACATTTCTTTTTATTTCTTTTATTTATTATTGTTGTTTATATCTTTTACATTAGTATGTATTCCCCATAGGTTACCCACCACTAATTCTCCTGTGAACCGTCACCATAGTCCCTTGTGCTCTTTTCTCCCGTGTTTTGAGCCCTTATCCTCCCCCTCCCTCACTGAATGTCTCTCTCTTATTTGGTTCCCCTATATTCCTGCTATAAGTGAAACTATTCAATGTTTTTCTCTTCTTTCTTTCTGGATTATTTCACTGAGCATGATCTCTTCTAGGTCCATCCATTTTGCTGCCGATTGCATGTGTTTTATCTTTTTTGATTGCTGAATAGTATTCCATTGTGTATATGTACAACATCTGCTTGACCCAGTCATCTATTTTTGGGCATCTGGGTTGTTTCCACATCTTAGCTATTGTAAACAGTGCTGCAATAGACATAGGGATGCATGTATCCTTTTAGATTAATGTCTTTGCGTCCTTTGGGTAGATTTCCAGAAGTGGTATTACTGCGTCATATGGAAGCTCCATTTTTAGCAGTTTGAGGAACCTCCACACAGTCTTCCATAGTGGTTGGGCCAGTTTGCATTCCCACCAGCCCTGCAGGAGAGTTCCTTTTTCGCTACATCCTCACCAACATTTGCTGTTGCCTTTTTTTAAAATGTGTGCCATTCTCACTGGTGTAAGGTGGTAACTCATTGTGGTTTTGATTTGCATTTCTCTGATTATAAGTGATGTTGAACATTTTTTCATATACCCATTGGACATTTGCATTTCCTCCTTGAAGAAGTGTCTTTTTAGCTCTTCTGCCCATTTTTTGACTGGATTGTTACGTTTGTTTTTGTTGAGTCATTGTGTTTTTTTGTATATCTTTGTGATCAGTCCTTTATCAGTTGTTTGAAGTACAAAATTTTTCTCCCAATCCGTAGAGTGTCTCTTTGTTTTGGTCAATATCTCTTTTGCGGCACAGAAGCTTTTTTTTTTTTTTTAAGATTTATTTTATTTATGCATACAAGCAGGGGTATAGGCCAGAGGTACGGGGCAGAGAGAGGGTACACCAGAGACAGAGTGGGGAGCAGAACAGACAGATTGACAGAAATACACTGCTGAGGGGAGCAGCGGGCAAGGCAGGAGAGATCTGTCGCCCCATGTGGAATCTCCCCAGCCAGGCATCGAATTTGCGTCACTGCTGCTGACAGCTCCGCAGCGCAGCGCTTAACCGCTGAGCCACCAGGGAGGCCCGCTGTACAGAAGCTTTTTAATTTGATGTAATCCCAGCTGTTTATTTTTTCCTTCACTTTCTTTGCTATGGAGGATTTATCTTTGAAGGTGTTACTGAAATGTATGTTGTGTAGTGTTTTGTCTTTGTTTTCTTTTACGTATTTTATGGTTTCAGGTCTTAAATTCAGGTCTTTCATCCATTTTGAGTTGGTTTTTGTGCATGGTGTGAGATAGTGATCCAGCTTCATTTTTTTTTTTTTTTTTGCAGGTAGCAATCCAGTTTTCCCAGCACCATTTATTGAACTAACTATCCTTGTTCCATTGCATGTTCTTTGCTCCTTTGTCAAAGATTAATTACCCTATTTCAAATACATTTCTAACTTTCCTTTCTCCTGGTATACTTGTATGTCAGTGGCATACTTGTATAAAGCCCTATTACTAGAAATCATGCACATTATGGTAATGATTACCTCAACCTCAAGTCTAAACTCATTATTTTTAACTCATTATAGAGCTCTCTCAGTGAGATATAAAGCAGGATAAGGAAAGAGGCAAACAATGATTTTCCTAAAGAAATTTACAGAAGTTGGAAGAGATGTAGGAATTGAGAAAGTGGATAATTGAGAAAATGGATAGTTGGATACATGGATGAGTTTGGAAATTATTTGAGGTGAGATTATTTGAGTTGGGTTGGGAAGATAGGGAAGCAAGGGAAATAAAATGTAAATCTCTAGAGTTGGGAGAGAAATAAGGTGGTAAGGAAGCAAAGAATATCAACAGTTCCTTGCTGTGTACACCAGGGGGTGATAATGTCCCAGAGAAGCTTGGATGGCACTACAGACAGTAGGGCTGACTTGGGAGAAAGAATCAGTGACCTTCAAAATGGTTAACAGGGAAAGTGATAGTTGTAAATCTGCCTTCTTTTATTTGGGGGAATATTTTGATATCAAATATTTTTCATGGAAGTAGTTTAACGTCATATTTTCATCAAAGGTGAATTACTCCATTTGTAGATTTATTGTTTTTTTATTTTTCCTGTTTAACATTTTACTATTTCATTGTTTTTTAATTCTCAAGTTGTTGGACTCAGAAAATAAAAGATAAGCTCAGATCTATTGTGATTACTGCCTAATGGATTTTAATGGATTTTTTTTTTTTTTTAGTTTGTTGAACATTTTTTTTTTATTGTTATTTATGTCTTTTACATTTTGTATTCCCCTTGGGCAGCCCACCACCAATTCACCCGTGATCCATCTCCATGGTCCCCTGTATTCTCCTCTCTTCCATTTTGTGCCCTTATCCTCCCCGCCTGACCCTCCCCCGCCCCACTACTGAGTGTCTCTCTCCCACCCAGCTTCCCTATAGTCCTGTTATAAGTGAAACCATTCGATATTTTTCTTTTACTTTCTGGCTTATTTCACTGAGTATGATCCCCTCTAATTCCATCCATGTCGCTGCAAATTGCATGTGTTTATCTTCTTTCCATGCTGAATAGTATTCCATTGTGTATATGTACCACATCTTCTGGATCCAATCATCTATTTTTGGACATCTGGGTTGCTTCCATACCTTTGCTATTGTGAATAGTGCCGCAATGAACAT
>PVIJ01014904.1:0-38647 GCA_004024925.1 Scalopus aquaticus
GACTGGAGGTCGGCGCAGGGTGGGCGTGCTGCTGACTGCAGCGGCAAGGTGCGCGCGCCTAGAGGGACCGGAGGGTGGGGGCGTGTACCGGCGGGCGGGGGTGGGGCAGCGTCACGGGCGCGGGGGGCTGGAGGGCTGGGGCACCGGCGGTGGAAGCAGCTGTGGGGCGGGGATGCAGCTGGAGAGCGGGAGCGCGGCTGTTTGCTTGGCGGGAGGGCGGGGGCGTGGCGGGGCGGTGCGCGCACACCTTGAGGTTGCCCTGACCTGGCTCCCTCTTCCGCGCTGGGCAGAGCGGGAAGTGCCAACCGAGAGCGGCCCCTGCTCTGCCCCTCTCTGCCGCCTGGAGGGAGGCTGCGGCAGCCTAGCCCACCGTCTCTATCTGTGGGTATGAAGCTGACCGCCCCCCGCGGCGATTCTCTGCAAGCGGCACAATGGAGCTGCCTCGGGAGCTCTCGCTCTCCTGCACGGGACAGGACAGAAGGATCCTATGGCCTGCGGTCCAAGTCCTGTTTCTCCCGCACCTGTAGCTGGGAGTTTCTTTTCCCGCCCCCCAGCTTTTCCTCCAGTGGTTAGCTACCAATAGTGTCACTGAAGGGGTGGGTAGGCCACTACCCCAGAGTTCCGTTCCAGAGAGGAGCTAGAGTGCCGGCTCCGTGATGGAGGTGGGGGGAGGGGCCACACCGCGGCTGCCCGGGGCTTTGTCCCGTGTCCCACCAACTTCTCCAGCGCACTCTGCCCTCTCCAGGGCTCTGTTGCTACCTGGAGGGACTGCTGGTGTCAGTCTCGGGTTTTATCACTCTGCCGTGCCCGGGAAAACGCCTCTGCCCACCTTTTTTTTTCCCCTGGGTTTCCTCAGGTGCCTCTCGTCTTGGTCTCCTGGTCCGATTTTGTGTTGAGGGGCGGGGAGAGGGGATCTGGTGGTTCTTTCTTCTCCTTAATCAGTCTTTTTAGCTTCTTTCCAAGTTCTACTCACCCGTGAGGGTGTTAGATTTATGTAGCGTTTCTGGATCTTCTCTGGGTTTGGCTGATGTCACTTTATCGGCAGCTTTTCTTTTGGGAGAGTTGATACCAGCGTCCCTTCACCGCCATGTTGATGACGTCACTTGCCTCTGCATTCTTAAGTGTCTGTGTTCTCACTGGGGAGTAGAGATAATGGCCCTTGCCCCCCAATGGTCGGGAGGATTCATTCTGATCAAGGATGTGTAAGAATTTGTTTTCAAGTCCAGTGCAAATAGCTTATAATCTCCACCCAGGGCATTATCCACCAGGTGCAATTCAAGGGGCTCAAGGAGAAAGTGTTTCCTGCTCAAACACTTTGAATTATAGAAATTGTAACTAGAGAGGACCTCATTTTAAAAGACATTAAATATAGAAGTCGCCAGGGCTTTAAACTAAGGCTCTAAAGTCACTCTGATATAGTAGGAAATAGGAGGAAAGAGAAGGAGGGTTTTTCAGAATCTTTCTCTTAATTCCCCTTCCCATGTGGGGCAGCTGGGCCCGCATCTCTCCTCTGGCCACAGAGCTGCTGCTCTCCGGGCCTGGGGGGAGAAGCACATGGACAGATGACCTGCAGGGCCAGGTGGCCCTCAGCACCCCGCTCAGTCTGCAGCACCCTCGTCTCTCACCCTCCTCTGGAGCCAAGATGGCGCCCGTGTCCAAGGCTGCCATTCCGGAAACCACTGGGAGAAGAAGTGGGGAGGGGTGGGAGGGCCCGGGAGGGCTTAGGCGACGCCCAGAGCTGACTCCCGGGAAGGGGAGGAAGTCTTGGCAGAGTGCCACCGACTGGCGGGCAGGGGAAGCCCAGTGAGGCTGTTCAGAACTGGGGTGCATTGTGGCGACCCCACTCTCAGTGGCTGAGAGCACCTGTGCTGGATTCCACCCATGGGCCCATGTGGTTTGGCTCCCTTAGTGGAGGTGTGTGGGGCCGTGGGCGTGGCCATTCTCGTTGCGTGAGCAGTACCACACCGATACACGCGCATCGTGGGGCAGGCGGTGTAGTGCGGACGCTGCCCAGCGGGCAAGGTCCTGGCCTTTGTATGGCCAGAAAAATCATACAGCGTCAGTTATGTGGGGGAGGGGAAGAGGTGGATGAAACTGAAAAGGTGCTTATACCTTCTAGGGCTTCGGGGGGACAGGCGTCTGCTGACCAGGTAATGCTTACCTGCTTGCTGACCACGTGTCATCGAAACCAGACCCCAGGCGCCGGCCATGGTTGCAGTCTTACCAGCAAGGCGTCCACTGACCGGCTTCTGGGGTCCCTTGTTAGACGTCAGTCAGCAGCCCCCGGCGAGCCCAGTCATACCTCGTGAAGTGTCAGTCGGGAGCATGTTTACGTCGGTCAGTGGCCCCGGGTGCTCCCGCCACACCCATGATGCCCGCCCCTCAGGGCAGCCCTGCTTGCTGCTCTCAGCTGATCTGAAAGGGCCCTGGTGGTGCTGGGCCCCCGTGACTGATGGACCGGGCAGTCCTGGCCTTGTGCGGCCTGCAGAACTGCAGGTGACTGAAATGCTGGTCAGACGGGCCGCTTAGGGTCAGCAGGCCCACGTGTCCCCCACTGGCTTGTCCAGCAGGGACCCGCTCCGGCCAGGCCCCACCAAGGACACTGGAGGCAGAGCCACAAGCAGAGGAGGTGCCGCCTCCGAGGGGTGCCCCCGGTCTGAGGGCCAACTTCCCGTCGGCCCTGCTGGCCTGTCCTGTCTCCCTCCTCGGCGGCCACACGACTGCGTCCGCCTCTCTGCTCTCCCCGGGCCTCTGGTGTTGGCGTCGAGGGCTGGAGAAGCCTCGTCCAGGCTGGAGGTGCAGGGGGAGGCCCCCAGCCGTCCTGCACCGAGGTCCTGCGCGGAAGGTCTGGCGAGCAGGGCTGGCTCACCCCTTTGGGGGGACGGGCCCCCCACGGCTCCTTTCCTGCCCAGTCTGCCGCTGCGTCCGCTCTGCGCCGTTTGTGCTCCCTCTCCCCGCAGCCTTAATCTGCGCGGAGGCCCTTGTTTTGGTGCGTAGTCTTGTCTCAGGCCCCCTCAAATATCAGCTTTCCAGAAAGACCTTCCTGACCTTGGGTGTGAAGTCGCCTCTGCTGGCCCCTCGTGTTGCTGTCCGCACCCCCCGCGCCCCCCAGGCCTTTGTTTTTTCTCTCTTCAGCGTCTCTGCCCACGACTAGGATGTCCGTTTCCGAGAGGCAGAACTATCCTAACCTGGGTGAGGCCGTTTCCGGGCGGCAGCTGCGGCCGTCCTGTTACTCCACGCAGCCGCGCCCCAGAGAACAGGGAAGGAGGTGGGGGGCGCCTCGCTTCAGGAAAGCGGCTCCCGTCAGCTTCTCAAGGACCGGGAGGCCCCAATCTGACTTGTCCTCGAGGGCAGCGGCCGCTCCAGAGCTGGCCCCTGCTTGGGGGTGTGTCCACGGGGCAGCTGCCCGGTCCTTCCTGCTGGGTCTGGCTGGCCATTTGCTGCTGGACTGGTGCTGAGGTTTCCTCTCTCAGGCCGCGCCTCGTTGCTGGGGGCCAGGTCTCTGGGCACTGCCTTCTCTGGATCTTGAGGGGCCAGCTCTCTCCCTTCAGGCGCTGCGAGCTACCGGGTGCTGCTTCTGGGCCAGGACGGGCCTTCTTGTCGGGAATTCAGAACCGAATGGACAGGCCCTGCCCTCAAGCTGTAGGCTCTTGAGCAGATGCTGCTTTATTCGCAGATTACATCCGGGCTCTGCCGCCCTCCCTGTTTGGTGCGTTATAAAACATACAGCAGGGGCCTCCCTGGTGGCGCAGCGGTTGAGCGCTGCGCCGTGGAGCTGTCGGCAGCAGCGATGCGTGTTCGAGGCCCAGCCAGGGAGATTCCCACATGGCGCGGCAGACCTCTCCTGCCTCGCCCGCTGCTCCCCTCAGCAGTGTGTTTCTGATCTGCCTGTTCTGCTCCCCGCGCTGACTCTGGGGAACCCCCTCGCCACCCCACACCTCTGGCCTGTACCCCAGCTTGTATGTATAAATAAATAAATCTTTAAAAAAAAAGAAATATAAACCTATAAAACATACAGCAAATAGAAGCTTTGAAGTTGTGACAGTGGAAATAAAACCTGGAAAAGCAGCAGCGAAACCTGGGCCTGTAAGCGCCAGCAGCGCAGTGGGAAGGCCCCGCCTCCCGCGTTCTGGAGACCACTGTGAGTCACAGCGCTCCGAGTCTGGGGGTGAGACCTTGGTATCTGTGAATGTCGTCGAAGTCCAGTTTCTTTTGACGTTCGATTTTCACTGACTGAGGCAAAAAGGTGCCGTGGGAGATGCCCCCAGTGAGAGAGGCGCCATCGGGCCCTCACGTCCTGGCCGTGGGCGCCAGACCCCGTCCACCCCCAAACGCAGAGGTTTGGGCTGGAATTTAGCTGGCAAATTCCTGTCTTCTTAGATGTCTGTTGGTTGGTTAATTTTAAAAACAGGCTTCAAGCTACTAAAATTCTTCATTTGGAAGATTTTCACACAGGTTGGGAAGCAGAGTTTTTATTCAGAGCACAATTTAGGCAACATACGATGGGAAAATATTTCCAGCATTTATTTTCAAAACGTTCTGTCCCTAGCAAGCATTGGTTTCTTTTTTTAAAAAACCACAAATTTGGAAGACTTTAATTTTGATAAAAAATGGCGACTTTAATTTCAGCCACTCCTGTATTTTCCCATAAAATAATCAGCTCATCTCAGTGGGGTGCTAAGAATTTTCAAGACTGCTTCCCACCTTGTTACAGAGTGATATAAATACTCCGCGGCTTAGCTGTCCGGTTTCATGCAGAGGTGAACAGCCCCGGTGACGCCCTGGAGTCCACACCTGGGCTCGGGCTCCCACCAGCTGCCGAGCGGGTCTGCTGAGGCCGGCGCTGCGGCTCCAGCGCTAGTGGAGGTGGGAAGCAGGCGACCCCCCACCCCTATCAGGCAGCGCCCAGCTCAATTTCTTTGTTGATTTCAATAAAAAAAATAATGTAAGAGGTTGTGACTTATTTTCTCCTGTTCTCCATCCCGATGCAGAGCTCTTGTGGCCCATGCAAAGTCACATCCAAGGTCATGTCCAAGGTCACAGCCATGGACACGTCCTTTCTGATCCTTGCACACAGTGATGTGTGGGGTCCTTTCTGCTCTGTGATTCTGTTTCAGCGTCACAGGGTCAGCTGGCAGGAAGGTGTGGTCAGCTGGCAGGATGACCTTGGTCGGGACTGGAGCTTCTGGGTCCTGGGGACTGTTGTCAGCAGCAGCCGGGCAGGCAGCCCCCGGCTCAGAGTGCCCAGCTCCGCTAGGTTCTCGAGTCTGTCCATCTGTCCTCTCCATCACTGGTAAAACACTAGTAATAGTAGAACGAGTATTTAAATACTAGTTTAAGCATTTAAACTAAGTTATTGAAAGATTGCTGGTTTTTCAGTAACTCCCCCCTGGGTGCTGAGGGGTTAAAGCTAAATAGGGTGAGACAAAGGAGAGCCCACACAGCGGGGTCCTGGTGCCAGCTCTGGGGCCTGCCCAGCTCGTGTGGGTCTGTGAGTCATGTCTATTGGGGTCATGTTGGTTGACAGCGCCCTGTGTGATTTAGGGGTACAGGCCCACCCCTCTGCAGATACATGCCACCACCCACACCTGCGGCCAAGGTTCCCGTTCCCCCACCTTCCTGTCCAGCGGCCCCCTCCCCCAGCTCCCCACACCCCTCCGGTGGCCTCAGTTCTGCAGTTGGCTTCTCGGGCTTGTTTGGTTTGGTTTTCTCTGTGCCGGGGCTCTGCGTCTGTACCCGCGGGAGAGACATCACCGCATTGCTCTTCTTCTGACTTTGTTCCTCCCGTTCTCCCCAGCGCTCACCTGGGGGACTGAACCCAAACTCAGCCTTGACCAAACAAAACAGTAAAAATGAGCTAACTTTGCAGAAAGAGGGAAGGCTTTCTTCCCGCTGGGTTTGTTCTGAGCCATAAATTCTTCCAGAGTGTTTTTTTTTGCTGATCTTTAAATATTCCTTCATCCTTCGTCCGTCCCCTGCAAATGCTACCTCTTTGCACAAGCAAATCTCAGCGCAAATACAACAAAGTTTCCTTTTTTTCTTAACAACAGCTCCAAGATGGCTGAAGCACAGTATTAGCCTGTTAGAGTTTAGGATTTGCAAGTGTAAATCTGCCCCTGCCAGGTGCTGAGCGGCGGGGAGATAAGGGTGTTAAGAGGTGCGGCTTCCTGTCTTCCGGGGAGAAGCCTCAGATTAGTGCTCAGGCGCTCATGAGTGCGCAGCGCTGCTCCGCCGGCCCAGCCGAGGCCTTCAAATCACACTCCTGATTAAAAAAATGGGAGAAGGAATTAAAAATGTCCACTTCTAAGCCATTCCCAAACACACATGCCTAGGTCAGCCTTCCGGCCGCCTTTTCGGAAGTGGAAAGGCTTTCTGAGCAAGAGCGCGGAGAGGGCTGGAGCCGGGGCCGGCGCAAGGGGCGGGGGGTGTGCCTGGGACCCCGGGCCAGGGGAGCGGCGATTTCAGAAAACCACCCAGAGTGCTCTCTGAACAGACGCCACAGAGCCCTGGTGACCCTCCCACTGGGCTGCTCCCGCCGGCCGTGTCCTTAGGGCCGCCGGAGACGTGGCGGGGTGCAGCGTCCAGTGGGCCTCCTGCACCTGCGGGCTCGCCCCGGCCTGCCCTGAGCTCGGTGGGGCTGGACTGCAGGGTGGAGGCCGGGGCCGGGCCAGTGGACGGAGCTGGCCGTGTCCTGGTGCCTTGTGCCGGGGGAGGTGAGGGCGCCTTCCTCCGGTGGCCCCCGAGGCCACAGCTCTCCGCAGTGGCCTGGCCAGCTCAGGGTGCTGTGGCCGTTGCCCTGGGGAGGACGGCCAGCCCGGCCGGGCAGCTGAAGGGAGCCGGAGCCCGGCCCCTCGGTGGCACCTTCCTGTATGTGTCCCCCCGGGACAGCTGGGTCGGGTCACCCTGCCTTTTGGGGTGTTTGGCTGGAAACGGTTGAACGTCCTCCTGAAAATCTGGACACAGGGCGAAGGGCTGCGCAGGGGGCTGCGGCCAGGCAGCCGGAGTGGAAGGGGGTCCTCTGAGCGAGCGCCGACGGGTGGGGGTGGGTGTGATTCGGGCCCTCTGAGCTAGAAACCGTCTCAGGAGCGTTTGTGTTTTTGACTCCAAGAAAATAGCGTCTTTAGTGAGAAGACAGTGCAGGGTCCGGGCAAGAGGCTTGAGGATGGGGGCGGGGAGAGGGCTTCAGGGGGCTCCCCAGGGGCCTCTGAGCAATCTCGTGGTCACGGGGTCTCCCAGGCGCCCCAAATGAATCAGCAGTGTAATCAATACCCCTGTAGTTGCCGCCACGTTTGGGAAATAAAATACACAAATAGAACATCAGCCCCTGAGCTTGGCCTGTCCGGGTCTTCATCCCAGAGCTGACCGTGGTCGGGCCTCTCGCTGCCCTCGTGCTCAGGGAGGCTCGAGAGCCAGGCAAGGCTGTCGTGTGGCTTAAAGGGACCCGTTTGCCCGTCATCTGCCCGAGAGCACGTGCGTGTTCGTCCACGCTGAGGCGTGTCCTGGTCGAGTCCTCTTGCTTGCTCCGAGAGCCCGATGGACAGGCCACGCGGCCGGCTCTCCACCTCCCGCCGACGGGCGTCCCGGCCGCCTCCCGCTGCTGTCACCAGCCCTCACGATGCGCGTCCACGCGAGTCCCTCCTGTGACAGCGGCGTCGCCGGGACGTGGGCAGCCACCGGCTAGCAGGTCTGCAGAGGCACGCGCGGGCAGTCCAGCCTGCGTGCCCACTGCGTGCCCCATTGTGCGCCCCGCTCCTGCCCGTGGCCCGGATTACCGGCTGGGCTTTCCTTTCTCAGCTGGGAAGCTCACGTTTTGAAATATTTCTTTTGTGCTGAGCAAGCTGCACGATTAGGCCACAGCGAACTCTTTATTTGCAGTCTAGCTACGGCCCCCGACGCCGGCCGGCTCCGGGCGCGGATGGGGCAGCGCTGACCGGGCGTGAGTCCGGCCAGAACGAGGTGCCGGGTTTCCAGCCCGCTCTGGCTTCAGCGCACGTAGACGGCGGCCCTGAGGTCTTGAGGAAATTGTCTCTGGCCGGTGACTGCCCAAGGGGCCCTTAGGTTGGGGCCTGGGGCAGCCGGTCCTCGGCGTCGGAGGGGAAAGCAGAGGCCCGGGGAGGACGGGAAGCTCGCCTCCTTCTGGGACACCGGGCCCGCAGTGGCCGGTGGGGCGGGTGTGTGTGAACCCCCGTTCACACACTTCCGTTAGCGTGGCTCAGCTTCCCTGCTGCAGGCCTGAGTGCACACAGTGGGTGGGGTCTCGGGGTGACCCCACCGTCGGGTGCGGCGGCCGGCGGGAGCTGGCTTCCGCAGTGGCCCCCTTGAGAGGCTGAGGCTGAGGCGCCCGCCCCCCAGAGCCCTACTCTCCACCTTGGCTTCGTCTGTGGCTGGGCCCCTGGGAAGCGGCTCGAGCGCCAGCGTCCTCTGAGAAGGGGTATAGAAGCGGCCAAGCAGGCAAGAGCGGGCAACTTGGCTCACACCGTGTGCTCTGGTCCCTGCAGCTGTGGGCGCCCCAGGGGTCCGGGAAATCCAGCAGACCCCACTTCTTGATGAGGGGGGCAATGCTGGGTGCAGAAGAGCACATGGGGCGGCCATTGCCCTGCAGAGGACCGAGCCCTCCTGGGTGGCCTTTCTCCTCGTCTTCCCGAGGACCCGCAGCATTGGGGTCACCTGCCGAAGCATTGGGGTCACCTGTGGGAGGACCTGGAAGTCCTGGCTTTGCCTGTCCTGGAGGCGGGGAGGGGACCCTCACCCCAGCTGGAGGATTGTGCAAAAGGTAAAAAATCCGTCATTCTCTGGCAAAGCAGGAATATTAAATATTTCTAAAAAAATACCTTCCTGGCATGTCCACGTGAGTGCTAATAAGAAAGGTTTTTTTTAAACTGCTCTTGGGAAATGTTCATAATAAAACATCCTGTACTTGAATTATTAACAACAACGTTGGGTAAAGAATTGCTTAATTTCGTAAATAATTTTAAAGCAAGCCATTAGTTCTTCCAAACTTGAATTTGCTGAAAGCACTCCAAGAATTTTATTACCAGCACGACTGCATAATGTAATTGTGTAATTAGTAATACATCTGACACTGTTGGAGAGATTTAATTTTACTTAGAGCAAGAACAAAATGTAGCACTTTATTATTTTTTAGCGCAGCACGAGGGACACTGTCTTATTTCACTGTTTTTCTAAACACATCACGGGGCTGGAATCGCAGAGCAGAGCCGCCGGGCGGCTGCGGGCAGGACGTGAGGTTCGGAATCGGACTGCCCTGGGTTTGAATCCTGGGGCTGCCTCCTGGGGCTGCCAGCGATTTTCTTTAGCAAGTTACAAAATGCAAATCTCAGATTCTTTATCCGTAAAAGGGGCTGAGAATATTTGCTTCCCGAGGTTGCTTTGGGGTTTGTGAGGGCGGGTGGGGACCAGAGGCCTGGGAGGGGCCGAGGGCCCAGCCCGTGTCCCCAGCTGCTTCTGTGCCTGGGGGGCAGTGGGAAGTCCGCTGTGGGGCGCTGGCTCACCGACATCCAGAGACACACCTGGGGAGAGCTTCTCTTCAGGGAATCCGTAACCCACATGCTTAAAATGGCTTAACACTGTGTGTGCCGGCGCCCTTTAACTTTACCAGCCCTAGGGGCCGGCCATTTTCTGTGCCACCACATGAATGGTAGAAGCACACACACACACAACTCCTGAACTACTGCATATATTTTAATGAAATTTTAAATGTAAAGAGATTATATATACCAGAGTAATCAATTAGAGTGTGGTATTATTCAAAACATGTCCCTCTATGGAGTGGAACACAACAAAATCCGCAAATACAGCAGGTTTCACTTCTCTTTTTCTTGGCTGCACATACTCTACATGGTCTCTGAGGAATTTTCTTGCTCCCAGCACGAACTATTTTCTCTACTTTATGCTTTTTCATGTCCATTGAAAGTCTTCCTGGTGTGTCCATCTTAGAATTTCATTTTTGCTTATTCCCCTTCTGTTCTCAGCAGCCATGATTGCATAATGGTAACAATAAATGTCACAGGTTAAAAAAACTGTCATATCTCTCATAAAACACCTTACACTTGCACCAAAACAATGTGTGAAGCTTCTACACTGAGGACAATCCAAGAAATAGCTCCTAATAGTTCCAAATAAATCCACTGTGGCGTGAGAAACCGGAGACGAGATGAACACGTATGAATACGTGAGCGGCCACCTGATACTGGTGACAAAAACACGTACTAACACGTGAGCGGGCCACAGAGTGTTAAGGGCACGGCTGTACCCGGCGTCCTGCGCTGGGGACTTGGATCGCTGGAAGGGTCTGGAAGGCCAGCTGGGCTGAGAGTAGGGGCCAGGGCGGGTGACCGGGAGGGGTGACCCCGTGGGATCTGTGAGGTCACGTTTGCTGGTCCTGGTTGTCCCGGCGTGGCAGGATTGTGACGCCCCAAGCTGCCGCCTCCTGCCCGAGGGTGGGCCTGCCCTGGGGGGTGGGGTCAGCAGCTTCACGGTTACGGCTTTTATGGCAAAAGGACGCTGCAGACAGAGTCGGGGTCACTAGTTACTCGTGTCCAAATGATGCAGAGAGTGGGCGCCACCTCCCCACGCGGGTCTTTGAAGCTGCGTGTAGCGGTTGAGCTGGAGGAAGCAGAGGGTTTGCAGCATGTGGGGGTCAGTGGGAGGGGGTGCTCCTGCGGCTCCAGAGACGGGGGCACGGGGCGAAAGACAGCCTCCACGAGCTGACCTGACCCTGGCCGCCAGCTGCGAGGATGGGGCCTTGGTCCACACCCGCCGGCGCGGAGCGTGGGAGGGGACCCCAGTGGGGCAGGAGAGCCGCCAGCCCTCACCCCGCCCTGTGACACCGCAGAGGGCCCAGCGGGGGCTCCCGCAGGAGCGGGGCGATAACAGGCGCCGTGCTCGGCCGAGCGAGGGCGACGGCTGTTAGGCAGCCACCTCCAGCTCACGCCCAGTAACTCGCTGAGCCGCGGTCAGCGGCTCCTTTCCACGACCGTCTCCTCGGCCTTCGTGAAGGGGGTTTCTGGGCTGGGCTTGGCGTCATGTCCACTGTGCTTTAGAACCTCAGCGTGTGGGCAGCGGGGGTGGGCTGGCCAAGGCCCAGCCGCTCTGGCCGGGAGTCCGTCTTGCCCGTGGAGCCGTGGTTTCTGGGGTGAAAGTGACCAGCCCCCCGGTCCTGAGTCCCTCGCGGGGCAGGGCTCGCTCTCCGACCGCACTCCCTGCGTCAGCTGTGAGGCTGGCCCGATTATCCCCGATTTCCCTGTAGCTTGAGGGGCGGCCGCTGGCTGTCTGGACGCTCCCTCCCTACGCTGACCCCCAGCTCGCCTCTCCCGGCGTGCGTGGAGCCGGCCTGTTCTGAGGGGGCTGGTCGGGCGGCCAAGGCCTGGGCACTGGCCCGGCTTACTGCCTGTGGGCGTCAGGGACAGTCTGCCTCTCCCAGCCGCCTCTCGGCTGTGCACGATCGTCTCGGTCCTGAGGGTTAGTGGTTGCTCACGTCAAGCGCTCAGGCCAGGCCGCCGCCGTGTGAGTGTCAGGTGGGGGCACGTCAGCACCCAGGGGTGCCGCGGCCTGCCTTGGCGGCTCACTCTCCTTGCGTCTGCTCTGTTGTGTCCAGACATGTCGTTTGCTGTGGCTTCATGTCTTCTCCCAGCCGCCAGGACAGACGGGCGTCTCCCTCTTTCCTGCTGCATCCTCTGCCCGGTGCCCAGGAAATACGGGTTTTCCTCCAGTCTGCACCGCTGCCTGGTCACTGGTCACCGCCGCTGTGAGACGTGGTCTCTTTGTGCCGTGGGCTACCCCTCTCTGCCGTGGGCTACCCCTCCCTGCCGAGCGAGACACTGAGGAGCCGCGACGTGGGTGTGACGGGGGCGTAGCGAGGCCTCGGCTGGCCACCCGCGCCCCGGCCCGCTCTCACCGCCATCCCGCTGGGCCGCACGCAGGCCGGCCTCCCTGTCTCCAGCCTGTGGGTTTGTGACGAGTGCCTCCCGGGAGCCAGGCTGAGTTTCCTGCGGAGAACCGTTTCGAGGAATGTTCTGTTGGAGACGACACTCCGTCCAGCACGATATTTTAATTTTAATTGTTGATGCGCCTTGAACTTGGCCTTTGGGATCCGCTTAGGCTCCTGGAGATTGCGCCTTGGTGGGAGGCCCAGGAAACTCTCTAGCCAGGGGTCTGCACCGAGCAGGCACACGTGACCCACTGTCAGGGTTCTCGGGGGAAATCAGCCTCATCTTTGGTGCCGCGCCGGAGCTCATGTCAGGAGAGTGGGGGATGCAGGCTCCGGGGTGGCTGTGGGGGGTAGGAGGCCGGACGCCCCAGGGTGCCGCCGAGCAGGCTGTAAGTGCGTCGGTCCCACCCCCCACTTCATCATCGAGCTTGTTTTCCCGCCGAGCCGCCCCTCAGCCCCTGGGCATGGCACAGCCTCCGTCCCAGCAGCAAGGCCGAGGCCGGCCCGCCCGCTCTGCGAGGAGGACGCAGGACCTGGCCCGGGTGGGCGGCAGCCGCTTCTCTCAGTGCTGACTACGGGACCGCAGGGCTGACAGTGGGGTGTGAGGCGCCTGGTGGGGACCCGCCTGGCCCCAGGAACCCGCCCTGCGCCCACTCTCCGCTCTCACTGTGGCCGCCTGAGCGTCCTCAGGAGTGGCCCTGCCCTCCTGGCCGGGGCTGCTGCCACCCCCACTGCGCCGCCACCTGTCGTGGAGCCAGAGGGGCTGTGGGCCTTGGGCTGAGGCTGGGCCACTTCCGGAGGTCCTGCGGCACCTGGAGGCCAGGCTGAGCCCCCTCCGTCTGCCGCCGTCCACTCTCCGAGGCTGTCGGTGTGCCTGGGTCCCCACACGTCAATTAAGCTCATGTCCGCTTTTGATGCTGCTGGACAGAGCCTTTGAACGCGACTGAATCTCAGTGTCCACTGGCTTGATGGCCTCACAGTGACTGGCTCTATCGACTGAGGGGCTGTGGGGTTTCCTTTGGGGCTTACTTGCGTCTTCCTTCTCACGTGTTGCCACGGCTGGTCTCGTCTGAGAAGAAGGGGTGGGGTGGGGCGGGGCGTGATGGGTTTTCTGGGTGCAGGTGAGCAGCAGGTGTGGCATGCAAGGTCTGACGTCCTTAGGCCGAGGATGAACCTGAAAACGGGAGTTTCTCTTGCGAAGTTCTGTTGCCTTAGTGATAGATGGAAAACTCCGGGGCACACCACCCCAGGGTCTTGCGTGCATGCACCCCCAGACAAACCTGCAGGTTAGGGTCCATCAGCCCTTCCTGGCTGACGAGCCCTGCGGCCTCTCCGCCCAGCGCAGGCTGGACACGTGGGTGCCAGGCCACCTCCATCCGGCTCCTGTGAGCCCCAGAGGCTTCCTGAACCCTCTTGAGGGGCAGTCGGCCCTGGGGGAGACGCATTGGAGTTGTTGAAGAGCAGGGGAGTCTTCTGAGATCAGCTCAGTCCAGAGTCTCCAGGGTTAGCGCCACAGATCAGGGGGTGGGGTGGGTTTCGTGGTCACTGTCCAACATCTCATGTGTGCACACGCACGCATGCGTGATAAACATATGAAACACACACACGAACACGTGCATTTTGGCTGTATGTGTTTACACACACACACAGATCTTAAGGAACTGGCTCTTGGGTTGAGAAGTCGCAGCAGGTCTGACGGGCCGTGGCTGCGGAGAGTGGCCTGGCCACTGGGTGCGTGGGGACACCCGAGGGTGATGCTGAGTCTGTCACAGCTGCAGGCTGCGGAGACAGGGTCCCAGGCCCGGGGGTGCGTAGGCAGTGGCTCTGGGGCCGGCGTCCACCGTCAGGCTCCTGGGCATCTTCGGAGCCTGTCCCGGAAGCCGGCCGCGGGCAGCATCCAGGCGGGGGGCCCAGGCTTGTCTCCCCCACCCAACTGTGCCGTGTCTTCAGCTCCTTTCCTGCGGAGAGGTGCTCTGCGTCTGCTGCCCTTGGCCCGGTCCGGTCTGCTCGTTCTGTCTCCCTCATCAGGAAGCAGAGCCCGAGTTGAAGGCCCAGAGTCTTCGGACCCCTTATAATAGCCCCCCACGCGCACGAGGGGCCGGTGGTTGCCAATGCTGAACCCCGAAACGCACCTCACTTCCCACATTGGCGTGCAGAGCCGTCCCCGGCCTCACTGCCGCTGGCCGCGCAGAGACACCGGTCACGCTCATCTCGGCGGCCGCCTGACACCGCGGGCAGCAGAGAGCAGGGGCGCCGGCGGCCGCTGCGGAGTCAGTGGCCCTGTGCTGCCCACGTAGCCCTGACCGCGAGCATCCGGGGCCCGCGTGAGCGTGGCCGGAAGCCGGCTTGGAGCTGGACAAGTCGCACGTTGACGTCATCCCTTCCCCCGCGTCCAGCCGAGTGGTGGCCCCCCGTGTGGCCCCCCGTGTCAGCGCCTGAGCCGTGCGGCGGCTGGTGAGGCGCCTGCCTCGACGGGGCTTGCACTGCCTGGTGGCCGCTGCCAGGGGCTGGTGACGTCCTCGTGCCTCGGAGCCCGGCGTGACCGCTGGGCCGGGGGGGGGCGTTGCGCCCCCGGCATGCACCCGGCGTCTGTTACAAGTGTCTTCTCTCCCAATATCTGGTGTTTATCTGATTTCCAGCTTTATCCCGTCCTAGGTCTTTTCATAGCTATTGAGCCCCATCTGTTTTCATTTATATTCAGCTGCTCTCTGGGACACGAGCGTTAATTATCTCCTTAACACCTCGCTGCGCTAATCCAGAGCACGCCGTGTTCCGGGTCCCGGGCCCGCGCCATCTGCCGTCCCGTGCGCCGTCCCCAGCCTCCCTCCTGCCGGCGCCTCCGATTGTTATTTTTAAAATATCTTTTCTGACTATAAAAGTAATTCTCATTGTCAAAATCGGAAAAATACAGACCAGCAAGCCTCTTCTCTAACCCTTCCACAAAGGCAAAACTGGGGCTTACGTGGGAAATACATTCCTTCTGGTCTTTTTCTCTGAGCCCACCTGTGCGTTTTAACCGCAGGCTCCGCTCGTGTATCAGGCGGGAACTTTCAGCTGCAAGTAACGCAATATCCAGCTCCAACTGGGCAGTGGTGTGGGGAAGAGAGAGCTGAAAACCGGGGGGGCTGGATAGCACCGAGGGGCGTCTGAACCCGAGCCCCCCCTCGCGTGGCTCTCTCAAGCATCATCTGTGTCCTAGGCGTGAGTCTCTGCCCAGAGGGCCTGGGGGAGCCAGGCTGCTGCTTCGGGGGGAGGGGTGTGGCGCCTTCCCGGGGTCCCGGCAGGCGTCCCCCCCATAGGCACTGGCCTCTGGGGAACAGGCCTGTCCGGGCGGGACACAGGTTGGTGCCAGGTCAGTGGCAGCCACATGCGGCTGCATTGCGTCGCCCTAAGTGCGGCTCACACTTGCATTTTGGGCTTCACCTCCGTCCATCATTTCTAGCAAGTTCCCGCAGAGGCCGATGCTGCTGGTCCAGAGACCACACTGCGAGAACCCCTGGTTTAGACAAGCTAGTAGTCCGTTTTGTTTTTTTTTTTAAAGATTTTATTTATTTATACATACAAGCTGGGGTACAGACCAGAGGTGTGGGGCAGCGAGAGGGCTCACCAGAGACAGAGTGGGGAGCAGAACAGGCAGATCAGAAATACACTGCTGAGGGGAGCAGCGGGCGAGGCAGGAGAGGTCTGCCGCGCCATGTGGGATTCTCCCTGGCTGGGTGTCGAACTCGCATCGCTGCTGCCGACAGCTCCACAGCGCAGCGCTCAACCGCTGCGCCACCGGGGAGGCCCACTAGTCTGTTTTTGCTGACAGTTACAATTTCCCCAAACGCATGGTGGCCGCGCAAAACGGGAGGCTGAGCTGGACGGTGCAGAATGTCGGCGTCCCCGCACCCGACTGCCTCCCCAGTGTGAAAGGTCTTTAACGAGTGGGTTTCATTGGCAAGACTAAACCGCGCTGCTCCCGCATAATGGGGTGTTATTAACCCGCCTTCCGCTCTTGGGCTTTGGTGGCGGGTTCTGCCGTAAGTCGCTCACGAGGAGCGGCACGCATGGCGTCACTTGCACGTGCCTCCGAATGTCACCCAAAGATGCATTCCTAGAAGTAGAATTACTCTCCCAGCTATTCTTATCTCTCTGACTCAGGGCTCTGGGTTGCAAGAGAATAAGTGTTTCATTTCCCCCTGGCTTTCTTAAAGGGCCAGACCTTTAGATCCTGAAAGAAATCCTTTCACAGAAAGACCCAGCGGGGGTCAGGGTGGATAGGCGGCAGGGACTTGCGGGGGGGAGGGGACGCGAGCCCAGACACCAGAGGGGGCAGGACTGGGTCAGGGGTGGGGCTCAAGTCTGAGGATCTATGGAGTTAACTGGAATTAGTGTCCAGGGTTCGTTAGATTGAGAATTTATTTGATAATCAGAGTGAAGATAGGACCCGGGAAGGAGTTCCACAGGTCTGACTCTTGGGGAGCTGTAGCAGCAAACACTGTTTTGTTCGTGTGGGGGACTAGTGAGTCACGCCGTCACCGATGGATCATTCTCGATGGGGGAGGTTTCTGGTTCTAATGGTCTTGCCCTCCAGAGGTGCTGATGCTGGAGGAGGCTATGCAGAACTCCATCTCTTCCTTTCTCCAGAATGCCCCACGGGGTGCAGGGGCTGGCTTCTACTCTTAAATCTTTGGCTCAGGCTCCTGGGCATCGGTGGGGTGGAAGCCTGGCCTCCCCACGGGCAGCAGGTGTCGACCATGGTTTAGACCTCACGCCTGTGCGTGTGGCCTGGCTCTCCTGTCTGCCTGAACAGGGAAGGGCCGTTTCCAGAACGTTTTACAGAATATGCAAATGCAAAAGTGGGAAGGGACCTGGAATCATTTGGGCTGAGTGTTCCCTTTGGGGCTGTGTTTTCTAAACTGCAGTCATCTGCTGTGCCACTTTTGTGACTTCTGTCATATCTGTGTCCCATCTGTGTTTTGTAATAGTTGTCTGGGCAACCCAATTAAATTGATCCGTTTATTCTTTGTAGAAACTTTATGTCCCTCAGGGTTAATGGAAATGCATGATCAGCTATCACAAACAGAAAGCAGCCACATATAATAGCGATGCTGTTACATTCTAAGTGGCTGTTGTTGCCTGAGCCTCCAGCCTGCCCTCCCTTGATGAAATGAGCATGCATTCAGGGTGCCAAAGACAGGCCAGCCCAGAGCCATTGGGACTCTTCTTGATGGCAGCAGAAAAGCTGAAAGAGATATTGCAAGCAAAATAACTTTCTCATGGTGTGAGTGAAAGTTATTTAATGTTACATTGTACCTGCCCTAAGATGGACCAGTGTACTGTGCATTAATGTGCCTCAGACTGCAGAGCTACCTGACAGTTTGTTGAACAGTCTGTGGAATCAGGAGGTAGACCCAGGAACCTACATCTCCCCACATCTTCAGGTGACTCTCATGCTCATGTAAATTTCAAGCAGCACAGGTAGGTTGTAGAGAACCATTAAGTCTTTTTCCCTCTCATTTTTATAAAGCAGTTTGCTTGAAAATAATTTTGAACTGACAGAAAGTGTGTGAATACATATAGTATGAAGACTCTGCTGTACCCCTTATTTGATTTATTCATTATCAACAGTTCCTTTTTTGCTTTATTGTTCTCTCTCTCTCTCACTCTTTCTCTCTATGTATGTACATTTCCCCCCAAACTATTTGTGTGCAGTGCAATTTTTAACTTAGGAAATGTAACATTTGCATAATGTTTATTTAAAGGCTACACCCACTTACGGATATCTTGGTGGTGGGTGTGGTGTAGTAATGTTAGCACACGACTGAGGGGTACCCCAGGATCCCAAACTTTAAAGGTGTCCAGCCATTCAGGTGCACAGAGATAAAAGAGACAATATGAAATTACTTTAATAGAATTAGGAAGGAGAGAATGAAGGATAATGGTTTCCCAGAAAAAGCATCCAAATTAGCTATCCCCTTGTGGACAAATGCCCAGCCTAACAGGGTTGGCCCCAAGCAGGGTAGCTGAACCCCAAAAGTTTGCCACAAGTCCAAGGCACCTTCTGGTGGGGTGGGGGGGAAACCATAGGAAAGGGGTTCTGAAGTAGATCCCAGAAAGCTGGGACCAAGAGAGCAAAATCAAAGTACAAATCAAGGTAATAGCCGCTGGTGTCAACCTCCCTGTGTCTCCTCCAAGACCCCAAGTCCCTGGTGCGAGTCCAAAGCTGAGAGGTAAGCAGACCTTCTTCTCCATGTGTCTCCCGGGAGCCCACCTGGTCTCCGTGTTTACAGCTTCACCTGGTGTCTTGGCTCCGCCCCCTGTTCCTGGGAGCTAGTCCAGGGCAGCTGGTGTAAATGGGAGTGGGGAACGTGGTACCTCCCCCTTTTGTGGAGATGCCCCATTACAGTAACATTTATCTGAAGAGGTATGAACCTGTACCCCTCAATCACACACTCTTTTAAAACTATGTTACCTCAATTAAAAAAAAAATCATAAAAAGTCTGTATCCCGATTTTGTTGGTTGACTACCATAAACCCATATGATAAGAACGTCCTTCCTGTCACTTTGCCCTCCGTATAGGGTCCTGTCTCTGATCACACGTTGTATGTAGTCATCACTTTGCCTTGCTCGCTCATCTGGACCAGCTGCCCTGCCTCTCTTGTCTTTGGCGTTATTGACTTTGTTGAAGAAGAGGACCCGTCTGCCCTGCCACAACTGAATGATGATTATTTTGGGTGGCTGAGGTTTCATAACAGAATCATGTTATGCATTCCTGGCTGGAATATTCCAAAAGGGTTCATCCCAGTTTCTACATCCAGAACCATACAATTTCCATCTACCATCCACTGGTACTGTTCATTTTAACCATTGAGCCTTGGGGTTTTCTGAGTTCTCTGTGACATAGTATTTTCCCCTTGCAAGTAATAGACAAGAAAGACGTTTTAAGGCTATTAACTGAAAACAAAGTCTCAACAGTAGTTAGAGAAGGAGTTTATTAATAAAATGAAGGTTCAGACCCAGAAAGCAATACGCAGTTATTACTCTGTGAGGACAGTTCCAGGAAGCAGTTTGAATCTAGTTTACATAGGTAGGAACAGTGAGTCATTACCGTTGAGAATGCAGCTATTAATGAGTTATTAACTTGTCCTGACCTAAAGATCTGCTGATGCTGGAGAAAGGCAATGCCAGCTCTCATCTCTTCCTTTCTGAAAAATGCCCTGCGGAGATGCAAAGCCTGGGGGACCCATTGTTAAATCTTCTTTATCTGGCTCCCTCTGTGAGCATGAAAGGATTGGCTTTAGTTTCTGGCAGCAGATTCCTGCTTATGGGATAGGATGGAAACTGTTCACATTTTAAGTCTATGAAGATGGTTTTGCTCTGTTGTCTGCTAGACTGGGGTCGGGGGAGTCCCCAGGAACATTTACAATATGTTCACAAGACCAAGCAGATACTTCTGTTCTTTACCATAATGTATGAGGGTGCTGGGAATGGCAGTGTGGGAAGTGGAATGAATTGAAGAGAAAGGAAAGAACTGAGAATCTGTTGTCATAAACTAGAAGAGGGTAGGGGGAGGACATGGAGGAGGGGAAGAAGAGAAGGAGAAGGGGTGAGGGGAGTACCTCTGAGCAGGAACTGTTGGTACCACCAGAGTGGCTGGGGGCTCCTTTCACCATGCACTTGAAAATAATGTGCATTCTGCAGTTATTGAACATGGTGTTCTGTTTGTGTAGCTTTGACCATCCCATTGTTGAGCTCTATATCCTTACTACTTTTTCTTCTAATAAGCTTTTTTTTATTAGTTACTGAGAAAGATGTTACAAAATTTCCAACTATGATTGTGGATTTTTGTCTTTTGGTTTGGCAGCTTTTGGTTTATTTCAAGCATCCTGTACAATAAACCTTATATATCCAGCGTGTCTTGTAAACAGTATATAATTTGATTTTGCTTTTTAATGCTTTCTGAATTCAGTGTATTTTAATTGTAATCTTTAATTTATGTTTGATTACTGAAATAATTGAGTTTAATTATATGATTTTGCTATTTTTTTCTATCTGTTTTTAATCTCTTCTTTTTTGGGATTAATCAGTTGTTTTCATTATTAAATTTTTCCTTTCTATTAGGTTTGAATTAAATGTGGTTTTCTGGTATTCTTTTTTGATTTCCTTAGAAATTACTTCATACTTCTGAGATTTAGTGAAGACTCTTTTAGGTTGGCACTTTTTCTATTTCCCAAATGACAGAAGGACCTTACAACACTAACTCCATTTACTCCTCTTACCTTTTGTGCTGTCATTAGTGTGATGTATTTTAAATCTAAATATATTTAATTCATTTTGTAAGCTAGGAAGTCTACATTGATTTTTTTTAAACCAACAAGAGAATCCAGTAATCTGTTCTTCCTTTTCTAATCTTCTATTAAACTTACGTATCAAATTGTTAGTATCAGTTATGGTATTATTTGTTTCTAAAATGTTTGTGATTTTTAAATTAGATTCCAGGTCTTTGGTGAAGCCTATAGCTTGTTGTTTATTTTGAACACACTAATCACAGTTACTTTGAGGTTCCTTCTTGATGCCTTCACTGCCCTACTCATCTGTGGGTCTGCTTCTATGGACCCTTTTCTCTTCATTCTTATATTCTTATTCACCTGATGCTGTCTTTTTATTTTTATTTTTTCTTAACAGTTGGTAATTTTTTTGAGTGGTGGATGTTGTGGATAAAAATTTGCAGGGGTTCTGAATGATGTCATCTGTTTCCAAAGAGGCCGAGTCTTCTCCAAGCAAGCAGAGCACAGGTGTGTGGACTGCGCTGTCCTCCTTGCCTTTGCTCCGGCCAGCCTATTTCAGTCTGTCTTACTCTAGGGTGTGGTTCTTGCTCCTAGAATGCAACCCCCATGGTCCCAGTAGCATCTCTACAAAGGCCTGTCCACTTTGATGGGACTTGAACTTCAAAATCTGTCTTCTTAGCACCATGTGGAAGCTGAAATATTTGCTCAGTTTTAGGTTTCCAGCTGTTTTTTTCTGCTGGGTGACTCGGAGTCTTTCTCTCCTAGTAGCGCTGAGTTTGTGATCAGGGATTTGAGAGGCCTCACATTGCCCAGGAGTCGGCCCTGAGCCATGTCTGCTGTCCCTGGAGCCCAGGAAGGCTGCCATTCTCCTCCTGGACTCTGTTCACTGCTAAAACTTGGAAAATGCACTCAGAAAAGCATGAGAATGAGCCTGACTCCCGAGAGTCTCCCCAGAGCCATGGCCCATTACTCTCGCCGGCACTGGTTATTCTACGGTGGTTTCAGACATTTTGTGCAGACGTTATAGCTGCATTTGGTTGGAGAGCTGCTCCAGTAGAAGTTCCTTTATTATGCTAGAACATGGAAGTCTTTTATCTCAGTTTTAAGTGCAGAAATGGAAGCGTAGAGAAGTGATTTAAATTGCTGAAGGTCAGCAAGCTTAGCTTGTAAATGCGGCACTGGGATTTAAGCCTTGCCACAGGCATCCCTGTGGACAAGGCTCGTGGGGTGCCAGGTCATGTGGGTTTTGCTTTCCAGATAATACCCCTATTCTTTACGAAAATTCTATCAAAGAGGGGGTGTTATCTCTGCCTTACAGATGTAGAAACTGAACTCAAAGTGTACGTCTCCTTTTCATGAATGGCCGTGTATGGCCTGAATCCAGCTTTTTCTGCCTCAAAATCCCAGTACTGCCCGCTACCTTCATACTAGAATTTATCAGAAGCACGAACTTGTCCCATCGCCCTCTGCGCCTGGTGTTTTCATGGCAAGACCTGACACCAACCGCATTGGTGCCATCTGTAAAGGTGTTTGGACTTGGGGGGCGTGTTGTGGGGGGACCCCGTGGTGTTTCCTAGAAGGAGTGTTGGCTGTAGATGGAATTCCACGCGCCACTGTGCTCCTGATCCCGACATGGGGTTATTCCCGCCTCTGTGCACGTAACTTCCCTAATTTTGATTTTATTTGACTCAGTTTTAACAAACGCGCTTTCAGCAGCTATTTGCTTAGCACTGCAGGGGAGGTGAACAGATGTCGGCAGTTCAGCCTCTTTCCTCTGAGTCTAATAATCTCATCGAATAAACAAAGCCCCCCGGGCCTGAGGTTGTTTTTACGTAATGGAGATGAAAATCGATGTGGCGCTGAGCGGGTGCGGGTGCGGGGCGGGGGACCCCCAAGGTGCGCCATAGGCCCTGCCTGAAGGGGAGGTGCTGTCGCTCCCCACAGGGGGCTTTCGGCACCCCCACCCTTGGGAGCGCGGCTTCTCCTTTGGGAGCGCACCCCTTGATGGGGTTGTTGTGAGTTTATCCTCGTGAACATTGGACCCGGCAGACTTTCTCTAACAACTAACCATTTAAAAATTATTTTGCAGTCATTACTACTGAGTGGCCTTGGGTGATGGGATTTGGGTTGAAGGGTGCGGGAGGCCTCATGGGAGGCGCTCAGGTGTGGGCAGAGCCGGCTGGGGCCAGGAAGCAGCAGCCACACCGAGCCCCGTCCGCCGCCCTGGTAGCTGCGGTCAGAGTCTCGGTGCCTGCAGAGCCCCGTGGGCAGCGTGTGGACCCGCTGCGTGCATGGGGGATGGGGGCGAGACCGGCGAGGGCAAGAACATGCAGCCCTTCCATCGTGTGTGGGTCAGATGGGGAGATTGAAAAGAAATACTGAGTCTACATGGTGGCGACAGGCCCCGCAGACGCCCCTACAGCCCTGCCTGCCTCGGGGTAGGACAGACCAGATCTTCAAAATCCAGCCACGTGCGTTTGTCCCGGCTCCTCCCAGGGGGTCCTCAAGACCCTCACTCCACGTGGCGAGGCCTCGAGGCTCGGGGTAGAGGCGAGAGGGCCGGGGCCCCCGTTTACGGCCTTGGCTGGTTACCGTGCGCTCAGGGCACCGCTGGGCAGTGTCCCCCTCGGCGTCTGGGCGGTGTCGTCCATGCTGCACCACACTGGGAGCTTCCCCGTTCTCCCGCCGGCGGGGATGTGGGTTACGGGGAGTTCTCTGCTGCCCGGGCGTGGCTGGTGACCAGCTCTGGCCAGTTTGGGCGCAGATGCCGGCAGCGCCTTCCTTCTAATGCAGGGACTCGAGAGGCTGAACGGAATGTTGCGGAAAAGGCGTCGGTCTCCTGCGTGCAAGCTGAAACCAGCAGCGCTGTGCTCGGCGCCGCGCAGATACCCGGTCGCCCAGGAGGGACGTGGAGGCCTGAGGCTGCAGGGACGAGAGCGGCTCCCTTCCCCGGGCTCGGCGGGGCCCGCTGTGTGATGCTTAGCCCATTACGGGACCTTGCCCAGCCCGGCTGTGCATTCAGCGCGGGCCGCAGGTCTGGGCGGCCTCTGCTTTGCAGACTTTCTCGCTTCCTTGGGGGCTCTCACAGGGCGGACATTGTTAGGGTGCACTCTAGGCATTGCCCTCTGGCCCTCTGCCGCCCGTCTGCTTCCCGAGGGAGAGGCCAGTGCCGGGCAGCCCGGAAGGTGTGGAGACCCCCAGTGAAGGGGTGCCGTGCCCTGAATCATGGGCGCTTTATGAGGGGGAGCCGAGGTTCTGGCCGAGTCCCCCGGCCACCCCATCCTGCCCGAGGGGACTTCTGCAGGGATGCCCACCCTGGGCCAGCGGGTGCTCCTTCTCCTGCCCCCCGAAGCTGGCTGCTAGGCCACCACTGGGGTGCCCCAGCCCTGAGAGATGCGGGTGGCGTCTGCGCCAGCTGCTGCACCGCTGCACCCCCGGCGGGGGGGTGGGATGGGGGCGGGGGGAGGGCAGGGCAGTCTGAGCTTGGGGAGAATAAAGGACGGCCTTTCGGGGATCGAGCCTTTGAGCTCGCTCTGGTTCTTAGAGGCGCGGCTGCGTGTTTGATCCCACTTGAAAGGTCTGCCACGCAGCGGGCGGGGCCGTGGCGGGCAGGGGGCGGGCTCAGGACCGCGCCAGGGTCTGTGGGCTCAGCTCCTGCTCCAGCCGCCCCCGCGCCACCCGGCCCCCGTCTTCCCCTCCCGCGCCAAGGCTGTGCCTCTCCTGGCAGAGACAGCCAGGGCTGGAGCTTCCTGGGGCTGTTCCTGCCTGTTCTAGAATGTCTTCTGGTGGGAACCGCGCCGCCTGCACCCACGTCTGGCTCATTTCGCGCAACACGTGGCTCTGGGCCAGCCTGCGGGGCTGTCGGCAGCTTGTGCCTGTGGCTGCTCAGCGGTGTGGACGGCTCCGGCTGGGCCAACCGCGTGCCGCTCCGGACTGCCCGAGTGACCCTAACCCTCGACCCGGGGACGTAGTGACCACACACACGACCGAGACTCGTCAAGGGCATTTCAGAGGTGGCCCTGCAGCCCTCCACATTGGGCTTCGGTGAGGAACACGCGCTCAGTCCCGCTCAGTTTTTGCAGGGGGGCCCCGGGGGGCTGGGAGGAGCTGTGCTGGCCCAGGGGACGGCACGCCAAGCGCAGGTGCCAGCCCCGTTCCACGAGACTCTCGCAGCTGCTCCAGCCTCTGGGGCTTTGCGGGGCTCTGAGCGGTGCGGCTTGGTCGGCCAGAGGCGCCGCTGTCTGCGCTGGGCCTGGCCCTGCCCCCACGCCGTCCTCGTGTGCCGGCTTCAGCGTCCACGTGTCCGAGGCCTCCTTTCTGTTTTGGTAATTTTTGGAAGGTCCTTTCATTGCGGCCAGGGCTGAATCTTTGTTCTCTGGATGTTTCTTTGACTTCTAGGTTTGCCATCTTTTTGTGAGGAGGTCGGATTAGGTGTCCTCAAAGGTTTTTTAAAATAGTAATAGTGTGGCCCAGATTTCTTGAGGGTTTGCCATGTGCTGGTCTCTGTCTGTCTGACTTACGGTCTCGTTTAGCCCTCCCAACAAGCAGAAGGGAAACTGAGGCGGAGAGAGGCTAAAGTGCCCCCCGAGAAGGCACAGCCGCAGGAAGCCGCCTGGGCGCCTGGTCGGACGGCAGCCTCCCCGCTGCGCAGGCTGCACCTGAGCCGAGGCTCGGGAATCAGCGGGAGGGGGAGCCCCACTGCACACGCGGGGCGCACAGGCCCCGTGCCGGGGACACGTGTGGAGAGGCATGTGCACACAGGGGCGGTTTTCCTGGCACAGGGGTTCATGTTCTCTCACCGGATGCTCAGAGAAGCCCGAACAAGGATGTTTGGTCTTTAGTAAGACTTTGGGACCCTACTGAGAATCTGCTCAAAATTATGGATGCTCTCCCAACAAAAACATACCTGTGGGATGATTGGGTGTGCTCATCTTATTCCATAAAAGAGGAAATGACAGGTGAAATAATCTGCTCACACATTAGTGTTGGAATAAAAATAGTATCGGTGGTGGTGGTGATGATGATGGTGATGGAGGTGATGTGGGTGGTGATGGTGAGGGTGGTGGAGATGCTGGTGGTGCGTGGTAATGATGGCAGCAGCAGCAATAGCGGCTGCGATTCGCTGACGCATCCTCTACTCCAAACTTCGCTCTCAGTGCTCTCCATGAACTTTCTTGTTCTCACATCAACCCTGTGCAACCGTCACATTTAACTGTGCTTTATTTTTCAGTTTTATTAAGGTATAACTGACAAATAGCACGGTAAGACTTAAAATGTGCGGTGTGGTGGCTTGAGAAGGGTACTCTGTGATGGGCCCCCACTGAATTGGCTGAACAGCTGTCACCTCTTACATTTCCCTCTTCTTTTGTGAGAACACTTAAGTTCTGCACTCGGAGCAAGTTTCAGTTACACAATCCGGCGTCATCAGCGGTAATCGCCGTGCTGTGTGTTACGTCCTCAGACTCATCCTGGAACTAGCCTTCGTGCCTTCCCCGACCTGCCCCTGTCCCCCCACGCCTAGGTGGGTGGGGTGATCTCTCTCCTGCTCTGTTTCTGTGAGTTCAGCTTTGGTTCTAGATTCCACGTATAAGCGGTGCTGCATCGTGTCTGTTACTCCTGGTCTGACGTACTTCCCCTAGCATAGTGAAAGCAAGCTGTCGCCAGTGGCGGGGCTTCCTTTTTAAAGTCTGAGTTGTGTGTGTGTGTGTGTGTGTGTGTGTGTGTGTGTGTGAGAGAGAGAGAGAGAGAGAGAGAGAGAGAGAGAGAGAGAGAGAGAGACGTGGTTGCCGGCTGGTCTGCTGGAGGCCTTCACATTGTCCACGACATCAGAGCGACCTGTAGCCGGGGTGGCCGGTCCTTTCTGACCTCCCCGTGGCGCACACCATCCCCCTTCTTTCCAGGGGCGCGGGTCCTGGTCTCTGTGTTTGGGGGGGACGGGCCACACTGCCGCTGTCCCGCTGGCCTCCGCCCAGGCTCAGTCCTCGAGAGTGGCCGCCCCATGCGGCGCCTGGCTCGCAAGCCCCCCCCCGCCCCCCCCTGTCTGCGCGCCCCTGTTGTGGGCACGGCGGCTGTTTCCCCGTCTTGCTGCGGGGAACACGGGGGCAGACGCCATGTGCACGTGCTTCGTCTCCTTTGCATGGACACCAGAAGCGGGGTTGCCGGTCCTGGGGTCGCTGGGCCCAGCTCATTCTGCCTTTAACTCCTCGAGGGCCCTCCGTGCCTGGCCCCCCCGCCCACCTCCTCGTGGGCTTGGTCTGACAGCTGCGGAAGCCCAGAGCAGGAGACTCGAAGCCATCACACAGCTGGGCGGCGGCCGCGGGGAGTGGCGGGTGTCCGGACGGCTGTCCCATGACCCTCTTTGTTTCCACGCAGGACAGAGGAGCTGGGCCTCGCCCCCGCCCCTGCCCGCCTGCGGGGGCACCTGCTGGGTGGACCTGTCGGAGGCCTGGTGGGCAGCGCTGCGTCCTCCCAGGCACGACGTGTGGTGACACTTACAGATGAGACCCATTTTCTTAACAAATAAGAATCTAATGGATTAGGGCTTATTTAATTATGCATTCTGCGCTGAGGCTGCCTCTCCCTGCCTGACGCGCTGGCATAATTAAACTTAATGCACTTTTAATGATGTCTCCTTAACGCAGGCGTCTGCATGCGATTAGCGTCACGGGGGGCCGAGCGCCACAGGTCAGGGCTCTCTGTGCGGCCCGCAGACCAGCTCAGACCTGCATGGGTCACGGGCCCCAGGGCTGCCAGGGCTGCCTCGGGGGCAGAGATAGCTTGTAGCGCTCGCCACCCTGATTTGAGTCGACAGAATGGCACCTCAATGGTGGCTAGTAGGCCCCAGGACCCGTACCTTGTGCGTCGGTAACAGGAGAGGGTGTGACTCCTGGCGGGTGGGACTCTTCAGCCCTGGAGTTTACCCGGCCGGCCGCGCCTGACCTCCAGTGTGCCCTCCCGACCTCTTACCTCTGACCTCCAGCGCGCGCTCCTGACCTTCACCCGGTCCCTCTAGACACTGTGCTCGCCGCCCCCCAGGAAAGCTTCGTGGTGGAGAGAGGCCCCGGGAGTTGGTGCCCACGGCGCTGGCGTTTCCCTGCGGCCACACCTTCCGCCGCCCGCCCGGTCTGGCACCTTGCTAGTTTTTCGGGTGAGGGGATGTGGCCCAGGTGAAAAGATCTTCACGGTTCAAGCAGCTGCAAAGTGGTGAGGGCCAGTCCGCAGGAAGCCTCAGGGTCGCCCCGAATGTCAGCTGCTGGTCCTGGGGTGCGGGGCGCCCCGACACAGGCATGCGGGGCCTCATCGGTCCGGGTTCGTGTTTCCAGCCTGGCAGATTGAGCCGCTTCCGCTTTGCACGACCTTGGGGTCTGTCGTTCTGGCCCAGGCTGCTCGTCTGTCTCGCGAGATCGGGGAACAGCAGCAAAGGGGCCCCGCACTGGGTGCCCGCTCCTGCAGGGTGGTGCGTGCGAATCAGCGGCCGGGCAGCTGTGCCGCCTCGTTCCTGGGGAGGACGGGGCTAGACGGGGCCAGACGGGGCTGGGCAGGGCGCTGGGGCAGTGAGACCCCAGGCTCCAGCCCGACGCGCTCCAGCCTGCCTGCTGGACCGCAGCCTCCTCTCCTCCTGTGAGGTCTCCCTCCCTCCTCTCTTCCGAGGCAGTCTGCTGTCTTCTGGACCAGAACCTCCGTCCAGGCCTCGAGGCTGTTCAGCACCAGCACGCAGCCCCAGGGGGGCTTACAGCTCCCCTCACCGCCCTGCCGCAGGGTGTGAGTGGTGGACCTTGTCACTGCGCCCCCTCAGCCAGCCCAGGCCCCGCAGGCCCCTCTTCATCCCTGGGGTGCAGAGATGGGACCCCTTTCCTTGAAACGTCTGTGGTCGCTGTTTTTTTAAATGCATTTGCAAGGAAGTTTTTTACTTCTAAGCCTCAGCTAATCGCCAAGCTGGTCGGGCGCTCCGGCGCTGCTCTGGCTGCAGAAGTCCGCACTCAGGTTTCCCACGCGGCTGGGAGTACGCTCCATGGTCGCTCCGAGAGGGCGCGGGAGTTTGAGGCCGGTCTCTGGAGACACATTTCTGTACAGTTGTCCTTTTACCTGATGGACAGGTACTTGCTGGATTAAAGGACTTGAACACCGAGTAACACCCAGGGCACAGAGGGGAGGGCGGCGGGCAGGGGCCGTGTCCTCGTGGTGGTCTGGACACCAGGCCTGGGCTCCGTCATGCCGCGGGGAGCCAGCCGCTCACCCCAGGACCGCCTGCTGGCCTCGGTCGTGACGGTCGTTTCTCAGCTGCGCGTGGTTGCTGGCGGGTCCTGGTGCGGGTCAGACGTGCCTTTGGTCCTTGCAGCCGTACGTCAGGCAGACGAGGCAGCTGATTGGCTCCGTGTTGGGGTGTCCAGCTCGTAGCTGCCAGGTGAGGGATGCAGGTGACAGGCCCCGGGCACGACGCCCTGCTCCTGCTGACGGGAGGCAGCCCTTGGGAGCATGGGCTTGGCTGGTCTCAGCCGCAGGAGGAGCTGGGGCTCGGGAACGGGCCTCGCCTTCCTGGCCAGGGCAGAGGCCCCGCACTGTGCAGCCAGGGGCCGGCGGGACTGGGCCCTGGGCCGAGCCCAGCCAGGCCAGGCTCCCGGGAACGGCGGAGTGGAGGCAGGCGAGGCAGGTGCCCCCAGCTCCCTGCTCTGTGTCCCCAGGGCCGGGAAGTTTGTTTTTGTGTCACACTAAGTAATTTACAATCAGTTCATTAAGCTGATTACTCAATCAAATGAACGACTCTTTTTTTTTTTTAAAGATTTATTTATTTATGCATATAAGCTGGGGCACAGGCCAGAGGCCTGGGGCGGCGAGAGGGTTCACCGGAGACAGAGTGGGGAGCAGAACAGGCAGATCAGAAACACACTGCTGAGGGGAGCAGTGGGCGAGGCAGGAGAGGTCTGCTGTGCCCTGTGGGAGTCTCCCCGGCTGGGTGTCGAACTTGCATCACTGCTGCCGACAGCGCCACCAGGGAGGCCCTGAGTGACTCCTTTTCTCCCCTCAAAGAGTTTGTGTGTCAAGACAGGACCTCTAGGTCTCAACAGTTAATTGAAAGAAAGACCAAAACTTTTTTCTGGTCATGGTTTCAAGGCAAAATGGAGAAAAGGATAATGAGCTACTTTGTCTAAATATCTAGATAATTAGGGCTTTTTTTAAGTCATTTTTCCCTTCTGGACTTGTTTCGATAATGGCTCCCGCACCTCCGCCTGGCTTCCGCCTTCCCAAGCTCCCCCACCCCTGGGTGCCCCACCTTGGGCTCTGGCTTGCCCCTGGGTGCCCTCCCCGCTTCTGGCTCGCCCTTGGGTGCCCCCCTACCCCACCCCCACTTCTGGCTCGCCCCTGGGTGCTGCCTGCCCCGCGAGGCCTTTTCCTAAAGAGCTGCGCCAGGAGGACCCGCAGCCAGGTGTCGAGGCCTCTCTGACCGTGTCCGTCAAGACCATTAACAAAGATGCCCACAGCTTTGAGGCCTAGAGGCTCTGGCTGGATGAGGGGTTCTGGGGTGCAGTGAGCACCAAGGAAGTGTTTTGGGTGGAGGGAGACTTGACCACAGCCCCATGGACCCCGGTCTCCGTACTGCTGCGGCGGCCCCAGTCCGAGCCAGAGGCCGGCCCGGCCACCCGGCCACACCCCGGCCACCAGAACCGTGCAGGGCAGCGCCCAGCCTGTGGGCGGAGGGGCCTTGGTGCGGGCGGGGCGCCGGACAGGCCTCCAGGGCTCAGGGCCATTACTGACAGGCTGGCAGGGACGGCGATGGGGCCGTCTCAAAGGTCTCGGCCGCCGGCCACGTCCCTCAGCCCCTGCCGTGTAGGCGCCCCCGAGGCCGTGCGGGCCTCTCGCCGAGGACATGTGCGTGTCCAGGGCGCCCTCGGCGCCGAGCAGCGGCCTGGTGGCGGAGGCGGTGCGGGCGCGGCCTGGAGCGGGCCTCCCGCGCGCTGCGGCTCCGTCGGGGGCGGCAGCCTCGCATTCCGGGCTGTGCCATGGGCCCTGCCGGTGGCCATGACCAGGGCTGACCGTGCTCTGGGCCCAGGGCCCATCGCTCGGCGGGTGGAATTATTCGTGTTGTCGCCCGGGGGTAGAGGGCGCTACGACCAGAGGGAGGCTGGGGGCAGTTATGTGGACCCCTCTCTCATTTCACCAGTGAGGGCCCTGAGGCCCAGGGCAGGGGAGTTGCCAGGGTTACAGCGCAGGTGGTGGAAATGTCAGCCGCAGACTCGGAACTTGATGGCTTGTTCCTGTGCCCTGGGCTGGGCTGGGGCCAGGGCCGGGCTTGGGGCCGGGCTTGGGGCGGGGCCGGGGCCGGGGCCGGGGCCGGGGTTGGGGCAGGGCTGGGGCGGGGCCCGGGCTGGGCTGGGGCCTGGGCCTGGGCTGGGTTGGGCTGGGCTGGGCCGGGGCTGGGGTCAGGGTCAGGGTTAGCATGGTGATCTCTCCAGACGGTCGTGGAGTCAGGTGGCCACGAGGTGACTGCAGAGATGGCCTCGGGTCAGCACCATGCCGAGTCCTCCTGGCTGCACGGCTGCGGCTCTGAACCTCTGAGCTCCTGCCCCTCTGATGCCGAGTGGGGCTGCCGAACCCCCAGCAGGACTGCCCAGAGGCTGGCGTGGGGGTGGGGCAGGCTCAGTGGGGGTGCGTGCAGGCCGCCTGGGGTGGGGGGTCGGTGCCCGCGGACGGGAGGGCGGCCGGCTCTGCTTTCTGGGGGAGTCTCCGCCTATGCTGGTGGGAAATAGCCGGGTCACTTACTTTCCAGTTTGTGTGGAAGGCCCCTCCCAGTAGGCCCCTCTGCTGCCCGTCCCAGCGGCGTGCGGCCCCGCGGTGTGTGGCTGGCGAGCGCGAGGGCCTCTCCCCCGAGCCCCTGGAGCCAGCCTGCCCGGGACCCTGCGTGGCCATGGGCAGACCCTGACCGCCGTCCTTGGGGCCCTGCCACGGGCGCTGGCGCTCTGGCCCCAGGCGGTCTGGGTCTGCTGCTTCTCAAGCTCAGAGCCCCAGGCCGCGCCTTGGGGCTGGGATCTGCCTCTGCGGGGTCGTGACCCTGCCCCGGCCTGGGCAGCAGCGCCCTGCTGCTGCTCTGCCCTTGGGGACTGTGGGAAAGGGGCTTTTCTTCCAGAACCTCAGTCCGCACCGGTGCAGTGGCCAGAGCCGTGCAGGGCCCAGAGAGCTCGCCAGGCCTGGGGGGAGGAAGCTGGCCGTCGTGTCCCTAACTGGGGTGACCGGCTGGTTTGGGGCATCGTGCCCACGGATGTTGCGCGCTCCCTTCTGCAGGCCCCAATGAGTGTCGGGGGGCCCTGAGCGTCCCCACCCCAGAGCCAGGCTGGCCTTCCCAAGGGGTGGCAGCGGTGGCCGTAATCTTGGTGACCTTGGCGCGACCGGCAGGCTGGGAGCCGTCGGCTGGGAATGGTGAGCCGGGGAGCAGAGAAGGTCTGGACTTGCGCCTGCCGGGAGCCCGCTCCGCCCTGGGCAGGCCGCGCTCTGCTGCTCACTTCGGGCCGGCTCCCCTCTTTGGCAGCCCCACCTCGGAGGGCCATGTCCCCGGCTCCTGGAAGCCTGGTGACACCATCCCGGCCATCTGATAGAAGGGGACAAGGCGGTCTGACCCGGTGGCCTGGCCTCCCCCAGAGGCCCGGGTGCTGCAGGGACTGCAGGCGTCACCACCAAGGACCGTGTCCCCTTCCCGCCCCAGCCCAGCCTGTTTCACCTGGCAGTTGCTTTTGGAAATGCCATTACAGCTTCCTTGGCTTGTTATAGACGTCGGCACCTCCTCCAGGAAGCCCACCTTGCTTGAGGGGAAGCAAAGCTTTCCGGCAAGAAGCACCCTGAGTCTGGGGACCAAGATGGTCTGCTCCCAGGCCTGACTCAGTCTGGCACGTGACATCTGGACTCCGGTGTGGGGTGTCGGGGGACTCCCTTAGTGACCAGGCCCATGGTGCTGCGGCCACTGGAGCCCCTCGGTCACTCAGTGCCCCGGGCAGCGCGAGTCCTGTGACCAGCGCATGGAGGATGGGCGGGGCCGGCTCGGCAGCGAGGACACAAACCCCAGAACTTTGGCTTCAGAAATGGCAGAGACATGGAATGGACAAGTATGAAAAGCAGATAATGGATCCACAGTGATTTAATTCTCGGTGATATTTTCATTTTATGCAAATACCAAAAGAAAAAAAAACTGGCTGATTGAAAGAAAAACAGGAACCCCTAAAATACTGTGTTTGATCAAGCGAAAACCCTTTCACACATCTGCCAAGAGAGTTCAAACAAATATAGATGTTAAATAAAAGGCCCAGGTTCCAAAGAGCAAAATTTAATGAAAGCCGGAACTGGTAAGTATGGATTGCTGTTGAGAAAAATGTCAATCTCTTTCAGAGTTTTCCCATTGCTCTATTTTTAAGAAAAGTGTAGTAAAAATACATAATACAAGTTAGCTTGTTTTCTTGCTTTTGCTTTCCCCATCCCTCATCGCAGGGGCATCGCCCGGGGGGTCTGGGACCCTCCCTCCGGCACAGCCGCTCTCTCTGCAGCAGGTGGCGTCACGTGAGCCCCGGGCTGGAGGGGCCTTACCAGGCCACAGGGGGCGGAAGCGCGTCGGGCGGGCTCCCAGCGCTGGGTCCGTCGGTGCGAGGGCAGGGGTGGGGCGGACGCGGCCAGCCGAGGGACAGGCGACTCTCCCGGGCCCCTACACAGATCGCGCTGACACGGAGACTGAGCAACAGCACGCGTGATGGGCAGAGTCTGACGTGGGGACGGGTCTGCCGTGGCCGGAGGCGGGAGAACCGGCGGGACGCGGAGAAGGGGCGTCCGCCCCGAGGACACAGGTGTGAGCCATTCGAGCCGCTCCTGCTCGGAGGGAGGCCCAGGGTCTCCAGTCTGCCGGCAGCTAGTGGGGAGCCCTAGAGAGGAGACTGGGCCGATCGGGCGCGGGGCCCAGCCGGGGACTGGGGCAGGGGGCTCTGACACGGGGCAGTGCTGGGCTGCACCCCACGTGCGTGGGGCTGGGGCAGGACGGTGCTGGGCCGGGGAGCCCTCTGCTGGCACGCCCCTGGCCCACCACGTCCCCAGTCTTGCTGGAGCTCAGCCTGGCCCAGGGGTCGGCGTGGGTCAGGGGACGGCAGCGTCCCCCAGCGTGTCAGCCTCGTGCGTCCCCATCCTCCGTCAGCTCACTCCGACTTGGGATTTGCCTTTGTACCGAGACAGACTTGTGTGGCCACCGCCTAAAACGGCACTTGGAGACGGTCATACACGGCCAAGTCTGCTGCCTCCGCCGACCCGCAGCTCCACGCTCGCTGTCTCCGTCCCAGGCGGCACACCTCGGCCGTGCTGCCATTCGTGGGCATGGATGGCGCTTTCTCTTCCTTAACCCTCCCGTCTCCTTCCAACTAGCGATTCCCCCACAGCAGAGGCCCCGAGAGCCCCCTCCGCCTTGGACGTCGAGGACATGGGTGTCGGGGTCCCGGCGAGAGCTGCCCGTGTGGCTCCACTCCGCCCGTCGGCGAGGTCTTTGGGCTTTTTGGACCAGGACCTGCTTCTCAGAACAGACCCCAAATGAACCCCTGGTTCCACCTGCGGTTCTGACCCAGGAAAGGAGCCTCCTGGCTGTCCCCCCTCGTCCTTCCCACCACCCTCGGCCGAGGTGCTCTGCTTTCCACATGAGTTTGCAACCACGCAGGCGTGTGGGCAGTGCGGCCCGGAGGCAGCCCCCAGCTAGCGTCCCCAGCTGGTGTGGGGCCAAGGCCCGGGGTACAGCTCTGCGTGTGGTCGGCTGAGAAGGCCGCTGTCCCCTGCCTCTCGCTTGAGTGGTGGAAGGAGTCCTGGGACAGGCTGGAGGAGGAGGGGGCTGGACGAGCAGAGAAGGGAGGGGCTACCAGCAAGAAAAGCACTAAGACACGACCGCCGGCGAGAGTGTCCCAGAAATTCCGTTCTCGAGGGCCCCGCAGCGGTGCAGGGCTCCTTAGCACCCCCTCTTAGCAAACAGAAAGGGCGGCGGGACATCAGAAAACGAAAAGGGGCAGCAAAAGGGTTTCGGTTCTGCAGGAAGATCGCTGCGTCCTCCATGGTCGTGTGGTGGTGTCGCGTTTCGTTAGTTACTGTTTTTGGCACTGGAGGGTCTGGGGTGGGGGGAGCCCGAGTCTGCTCCCCAGGGTCTCCGTCGGCTGCGGTTACAATCCTGTGGCTCCCAAGGGAACCCCCGAGCTGTGGCTCATGCAGGGGATGGATTGCATGGACTTGGGGAAGTCGTGGCTGACCACCCGGCCGTTCTCGCCGCTCCCGCCGCCGCTGGCTCCCGCCCCGCTGTTCCGGGGCAGCGTGGACGTCCGTATGGCTTCGTTGATGGATTGCTGTGGGATCAAACAGAAACCCTTTTCAGGAGGACCGGGGGTTCTTCCCCGGGTCCTTGGCAGTGACTGGCGAAGAGGATGAGTCAGCTAGGGGCCTCAGGCACCACCCCCCCACACCCCCCATCTCCCCTTCCTGAGCTGCCAGTCTGGACCCAGTTGCTCTCGGGGTGTCTCTGCCCGAGTTTCATCTCCCCTGGCTGAGTGCTTTCTGCTGACCGGGCTGGGCCGGCCTGGGAGCTCTTTTCTGTTCTACCATCTGTGATACCGAAAGATGAACTGTGTTCTCCATCCTAAGGATGGTAATAAATGTGGCAGCACAGGCCGTGGAAATGAGCTGCAGCAAACTTGGGTTTTCACTCTGAGTCCTAAATCAGTTAGTTGTGGCCTCTGCATCTCACCTCACCTCTCCAGCTCTCTCTAATACCCACACTTGTAAGTTTGGTTATCTGCAGCGATCAACTTTCGTTCACAAGAATCGCGCCACTGCGTGAAATCCGATTTGAAATGCTGACGTCGTTCAGGCCGTTATAGCAGCCTGCACGGGGGGCGTTTGAGTGACACAGTTGCAGAGTATGTTCTGGAAATGGGTGTGAGCTAGACAGTGGGGCACACGGTCAGAAGTCACGGCTGGTCCACTCGTCCCCTGGCATGGTCACCTGCTCTTCCGGTCAGGGAAGGCTGATGAAACTAAGCTGCAGTTTCTAGAACGATCGTGTGTTAGGCAGACATGCGAGACAGCAAGCTGGGCCGGAACCGTCCCTGTTGGGCAGAGGGAGCACCCTGGTCCTTGGGAGAAAGAAACTCTGTGAGGCGAAAGGCAAGCATGTCGCCTCTAACTTCCCAGCAAGAAGTGCTCCTGGGGTGTGTGGGCTGGGCTTCGTGGTGGGAACCAGCATAAAGGAGAGTTGTCAGGGATCTGGGGAATTTCTTTCTCTAAGACAGTCCTACGCAGCCTTCAAGGCTCATTCTCACCCTCACCTCCTTCTGGAAGCCGCCCAGGATTGCCCCTGCCAGCCTCCCATCACCCTGCTCCAGCCTCTCCCTGTGCAAGCTTTGCCCCGGAGAGAGCTGACCGGCGGAGCGGCCCGTGCCCGGCCCCCGGCTGTGGGAAAGGCTTCCCGAATTTCTTGAAGAAAAGTCAGCAGCCTGGATCCTTCTCCAAGCGCCTGTGAATTTCTGCTTTGCACGTTGAGTGAGTCAGGGTGGACGGAGCCTGCTGTGGCGGCAGAGACAGCAGCAGGCTCCTGGCCCATCCCGCGCTTTGCTGGGCGTGTCCTGTGGCTGGCAGTTCTGACCAGGTTTTCACACGTTTTCTTTTTAAAATCCACCATTCAGACAGATTCGCCCCATCTGATTGCCGCCCACACTGGCTCTGCCTCTCCACCCCGTGGCCCCGTGAGAGGCTGGGGGTGTGGCTAGAGCCGGCCAGAGCACCCTTCTAAGTCAGGCCAGGGCAGCATCACTGGGGCGCTGCACAGGGCAAGTGGGGATGAAAGCGCAGGGGGCGGTTTGCTCCTGCCCAGAAAACGCTGAGCAGAGAAGGACTCCTGGGCCTGGGGGGCAGGCGCCGGCGGTGTCCGGGCCGGGTTAGAACGTCTCTCTCGCTATTTTTTAGACGTTTCCCTGTCACACCCTTTGATTAAAAAAGAAGCCTCAAGTTCGCCCAGGTCGCAGGTGCCTTGTTCCTGGACGGGGCTCGCCTGTGGACATAACCCTGGAGTTGCCGCTGCCCGCTGGGTTGGGGGCGGCACCCAGCGCTGGCTCCAGTATGAGCTACGGGCCGCGGATGTGGACCCCCTCCCAGGCCAGGTCCTGAGGTGCTGGCGTGCAGGGAGTGGGCGTGTCGGGGCGCAGCGCCCACACGCCTGTCGGGAGTGGGTGCTGCCGATTCTCCTTTGGACCAGAGGAGTCTATGGGGTGGGGCTGCGGGGCTGAGGGTGGAGCTCTGGGGCTGGGGGGCGGAGCTCTGGGGCTGGAGGGCGGAGCCATGGGGCTGGGGGTGGGGCCACGGGCCTGGGGGCGGGACCACAGGGGCTGGCCCACAGGCGGGGGCGGGGGGGGGGGCGTCTTATGTCCCTGGAAGACGAAGGTGGAGGCTCATTACAGTGGACTTGGTCCGAGCGTCGCTCTGGGCAGCCCAGCCCTGCTGCAAAGGGCCTGGGGCCGCGCTGACTAGGGCTCTCTGGGCTCTGGGCTGACCTGAAACAGCCAAGGTGGGGGCTCCAACTGCCCCAGCACTGGGGTGTGCCCCAGTGGGTGTGGGGTCCTGGCAGGAGCCATGGCCCACGGGGGGTTCCCGCGTTGTGAAGGTTGCAGCTGGCCGCTCTCCCACCCCTCTGCTCTGAGTGGCCTCTCCTCATGTGGAGGTTTGAGGGCGGCCGCTAGGCCTGTGCCTGGGATGGGCCAGGGCAGGTGCTCCTGCTTTGCCCCAGGAGACCGGCCGGGCCTGGGGCCCAAGGCTCTGTCCGTCCGAGAGGACACGTGGTGGGGGAGCTGGCCAAGGTGGGAAGGAGGTGTCCCCAGGTCCCCCGGCCACTGCCCTTTGTCCCCTTCATGGTTTTTTATCCATTTTTGGAAGGGGGCCTGTGATGTGGGCTGTGAGGCAGGGAGGGGCCGAGGGACCGGCCCGCGTGGAAGGCTCGTGGGGTGGAGACCAGATTGCCCGAAGGGAAGGCAGGTTGGGATTGGGGTGCAGAAATGAGGAGCCAGCACCGAAGGCCCCCACGCACTCCCACTCCCAGATCTAAGTGCAGTTTCCAAACAGGCGAGTCGGGCCAGTGAGGTCTTCCCCGCGTGGGCCTAGGGGCCCTGACGGTGGGGATGCTGGACTCGCGGAAAGGGACTTTCGGGGTGCCTTCCCGGAGACCACATGCCACCTGCCCCAAGAGCCTAGCCGAGCCGGGCTTCGCCCCTCCTCTGTCTCTTCCCGGAGCCCCGACTCTCTGTCCCCACGCTCCTGGCCCCACTGTCCGCGCTCCGCTTGCTGGGTGGGGTGGGGGCTGCCGCAGGCCTCGGCCTCACATGCGCTGCTCACGTGACTGTGGTGTGTGAATATTTTCCTACTGATGAGTGAGGGCCATGAAGGTCATTCAACCCCAAGTCCCTCGGACACTGGGGTCTGCATCCTGGCCAGCTGCCGCTTGCTGGCCTCTGGGGACGGTGCGTGACACCTGCCGGACAGCCCGCCCCAGCTCGGGGAGATCTGTTCGAAAGCAGGTCTCACCTGGAGTGAGCACAAGCTGTCGTGGCTTCACCGTAGTTCGGGCGCACCCCGAGAGCCCAGAGCACTGGCCTGCTTTCTTTCCCCTGGGCGCCCGGGTCCTCCCTCACCCCTCTTTTCCAGCTCCTGCGCTGGAGCTGATGGAGTTGGGGTCCTCCGTCCAACTTGCCTACCCTTTCTCTGTGTGCTTCTCTTGGCCAGAGTCCATCCCACTGTGTGGGGACTGAGGAAAGACCCAGTTCCCTAAGCGTGGCAAGGTTGTCACAGAGCAAAGGGTAGAATCCCCTCCCCCAGGGTGGGAGCTATACTTCTGTTAATCCAGCGGCAGAGAGGGTCTGGCCTTGAAGCAGACATTCCTGCCTCACTCTGTCCTGAGTCCACTCACCCCGGCCCTGTACCCTCACCAGTGGCCCTGGCGAAGCTGCAGGTCCTCGGGCCTGCGCTGGCCTGCCCCGTCCTCCTTCCTCCCATGGCTGCCTCCTCCTGTCACTTTGCTCAGCCCCTTCTGGAGCTGCCTCAGCCCCCGCCCCCTGCCCTAGGACCCCCTGGGCCCCACTTGGACAGAGCCTGGGGGCACGATGCCACCTTCATCCGTTTGGACTCGCTCCGGGATTTGTAGCAGAACTCGATTAAGGCGACCAGCATGGCCAGCCCGAGGCCTCCGATCAGGATGTAGAACACGCCGGCCACGTTGCTGAGGCTCAGGGCGCTCGTCTTGTCCTGGAGGAGCGGAAAGGAGGTGGGGAGGACAGTGAGCCTCGGGCCGGGCAGGGCTGACCGCACACGCGCGCGCCCGCCCTCCCCGTGCGCAGTGGCCAGAGGGCCTTTTAATCAGCCAGCGCGTCAGCTACCCCGTGAAAA